>QVNW01000022.1:0-125765 GCA_014825475.1 Pseudomyrmex flavicornis
ACTATTTGTTACTCCTAGAGCTCGTCAAGACGCATCAAACCATGTGGTTTCAATCGCGATTATGTCATTATTTCAAGTTTGTTGTGCTGGGTGAAAAACGCATTTAAATGCAAAAAGCAGTGTCTTCCAGGCCGAATATCAAAATAAAACTATTTGTTACTCCTAGAGCTCGTCAAGATGCATCTAACCATGTGGTTTTAATCGCGATTATGTCATTATTTCAAGTTTGTTGTGCTAGATGAAAAACGCATTTACATGCAAAAATCAGTGCCTTTCCCGAGTCAAATTTTTGATGCTACTTTCACACTTTTGAAGATACGTTGCACCTATTTAGCTGACCTATATGTGCATTTTGATAAATAGAAAGTCAAGAGCAATCGAGAACGTTATGATTAGATAAACGAAAATAAAATTGCGTGGTATGCGTTACATCTCAATACATAATGTTACGTATTTTAGCACAAATTCCATTAAAAATATGATAATTTATCAATTATAATATATTAATATTAAAAATAGTGTATTTTAAAAGTAGCTTTAGAGTTCAATAAAGCAAAGAAGAAAACTTTCTTATTAGACTTGTAAAAAATTATCAATAAAAATTTCGGATTAATCTTTTTTTTTTACCTTTTATTTTGAACTGGTAGCGTAGCCGAATTAAACTTTCGAGAAAAAGAGAATTGAGTGAGCGTACAATCGTTTCGGTGGAATCGCAACATCTGGCAGATGTCTCGAGAGACAGAAAAGCTATCGGCGCCTCACAGTTATTTCTCGTTAAAATGATACACGCGAGGAACACGCGCGAGTTATGCTCAATTTCTCAACAGCTTGCGCGTATATTGCCACACTTTCTGTCTCACACATCAGCGCGAACGCGAATCGCTATGAGTTTTCAAACGATATTTCGATCGCTTGTTGGCAAAAGAATTCTCTGTTCTGCTTTCTCAAACTGCTGCACGTCGGATTTTATATTACCAAAAGCGAAATATTTCAACCGCCATATCGATACATTAAATAGTTTCTTCCTGACGTTCGCGCATCTCTTCCTACTTGAATTTTATATTTTGCTCGTTATCGACTTAACTTTTATATCGATGAAAGTTATATCGATATAACTTTTATATTTCAGTCTGTTTCGAAACAGCTGTGTGCACACGTTTACGCGGATATAGAATTTATAACAACGCAATTGCGTCACTTCGACAATCTGGCATATTATCTGTTATATATCTAAAACAAAAACTTTCGGTAAATGTAGATAACATCTTTGATAGTATATGAACGTGGACTATAATGATTATTTCAGATCGAAAAACTAGTTTATTATATAAGTCGGCAAGTGATTATAAAATAAACCAATGTACATGTATATGTACCAATTACACATAAACGTTATTGAATATTTCTTATATAATTGTATTAAATGTATAATTAACTTCTTGTAATCGCTTGCAAATTTGTATGATTATTTGTATGAAATAAAATCAGCAATGTAAAACGCGATTTATTTTAGAGTTTTTTCTTTTTGTCTTTGTACATATAGTCAACACCTGAAGTGTTCAATGTTAACGCGGCGCTTGAATTCAAGAAAAGAAGAGGAACTGTTCCACGGATTCGCTTCGTATTCCGACGATGCTTCAACAAAGCCTCGTTTGTTACCAATGACGATCGCTCGCGCGTTCTAATTACGTGATGCATCTCGCCGTATACGCGCAAGTAGGCGGCTGCGTTGCCGCGAACGATCAATGCGTAAGTCTCCGACGTTCAAGGAAATTCGAAGCCCCATTTTTGGCATCAACGCGATTCCGTCGAGTCAAGGCAATGTCTCTCCTCGTTATGGAAATTTAACGCGTTACACGCTCGTGAACAATCGAAAGTAAAAGTTATACGTTCAATCCGGCGACGTTCCCGGATACGCAGTAACGCTTGGTTGCAAGTAATAATTAATAGAAACAAAATTACTAGATACCGGCAAGTGTAATGTTATTCTTATATAATCTACGCGTGTGTAGATTTAAATTGGATATAAACTCAAATCGTTTTCTGTAATCTGTTACATTAACAGAATCTAAAAATGCAATTTTCGGATGTTTCTACATATAATCCGAAGTAATTCCAAAAATCGCTTTGGAATATAATATCAAAACGAATAACGGTTACATCAATATTTGGAAAGGAGATAAAATACGTACTTCAGGAACAGCTTTGTCGCTGAAAACGTAACGCGCCATCTGATAACTCTAGCAAATCGTCAAGAATAACCACGTTTGTTGAACTCGCTCAGGGATCAAGGGCTCTCGTCTATCTGATCGACCGCGAAACATCACCGTCTTTCGTCACTAACGAACCCACCAGCACTCGAAGCTCCTTTGGATCCAGTTAATTTCTCGACTCATTCCTCGGAAACATCAACGCGACTCCTAACCGGTCTCGTTAGCGTTCATGAAGACGTGCGTTATACGACTGATGAAAATACCATTTAACTAGATGCGATGAAACGGTTATTACTTGGAAAGTATTTCACTTCATGTTCTCCGAAAACTCTATGTTGTATGCTAAATATTTGACAAATAATATAAATTGATAGTAATTTTATTATTAAAATTATGAACTTGTGTATCTCTCAGACTTTTAATTTATATTGTAAAGATCATCTATTATAAATCTTATCGATTTTAATATAATTATTTATCAATAAGTATATAAAAACAATAAATGTGATATTATTTTCATGCAAATATGCAATATTATATCTTGTTTCCAAATTTATATTCTTTATATTTTACGCGTGCTTTCTTTCTTAATTTTAAATTATTTAAGAATCCAATTATTTTTAAAATTGTTTTTAAGTAAATATGCACATGTTTCTTTAATGCAAATCAGATAATATAATGTACGAAGTTCGTATATTTTTATACGCACAGGATACATGTGAATGAAAACAATGCGATACTATAAATATGTATGGTAGTGATACGAGCATGAATCACCGAGGACAAGACCAATGGCGAAACTGTATGGTCACGATTTCGCTATTTATACTATCTACATGCATCCGGTATCCGGTTTGTGAGCACAATGTCAGTGGTAAGTGCCAATGAACCATGATCGAATTCTAATGATTAGATAGCACTGATTCTTTAAGTAATTAACTTTCTCAAAAGTTATTTCAATGGCTTAAATGCAAAATAACATATCAATACATCTATTAAAATTATTTTTCGAATTTGATGTTATATGCAATGTTAAACACTTTAATTTACCTGTAACAAATTTTGTATTTATAATTGTGTGAAATGTAGAACTTCCAGTTTTTTATTAGAATCAACGTTTTAGATTTTTATTGTTTTAATGTGTGAATAATTTTTAATTAACTTGTTTGCTTGTTTTTAATCTTTTAATGAATATAGTACTGCAAAAAAACTTTCTAGATATTGCAAGATTTTAAATATTCAAGATTTTAAATATTCAAGATTTGATACACGCATGTTTAAGAATTAAAACAGGTTACTAACAAGTAAAACAGATTGAGAAACGGTGCTGAAAGTCAATGCCAAGCAATCAAAATAATCGGTTTTTTTCACAAGTGAGTACCGCTATTCTGATCAGCGCTACATCGGTGTTTAAATCTAAGCTGCTATTCTTGGCACGTTTTACCATAATAAACGCAACAAAAGCATTCCGCTATCGCCATCTGTTGGGGAATGCAATGAGCTGTACGCTCGAATGTGCTCTCGAATGTAATTATTTCATCAATACAGATAACAATATTGAAAGTATGTTATTAATTGTGTCCTTTTTAAAGTTTAATCATTAACTATTTCATCGAAAGATTTTTTCTGAGAAAATATCAAAAAAAATCTAAACTTATTCAACAAACAATACTCACCCATCTCCTTGAAGTCTATTATCAACTACTTGCACTGGTAATGGTGCCGCTAATTGCCTAACTAACTCGTCTCTCTCTCTTTCTTTTTGCTGAATAGTCTCTTGCAATCTCTGCTTTTGCTTTTGATATTCTTTAAACAAGCCGCCATTATAACTTTGTTCGAGATGTTCGCCAGGAGCAATCGCCGCTCTAACTGGAACCGCGGTCGGTTCTGTAATTTTGGCCGCTACTCCCGTGGGTTTCTCCGCCAAGGAGTCTCTTCTAGAACTCCTGGCTGTCGAGGGAGCCGGTGATTCTCTTCCAGCTATTCTACGTTCTGGTGTAGACGTCACTGAAGGATCTACTTCCACACCTGAAACAAAAATTACAAGTTATGTTCTGATAAACCAAAGTAAATTAGTAAATTAATTAAAATAATTAAAATAATCTAAATATGTGCGTAAAAGTTAACATTTAATTTTAATACCAATATGTTTCTGATAATTAAATTTTTTTTAAAAGTTTATTCTACTATTTATATATACCAAGTAACTTTGTTGTTGTAATCTTTCAAAAATCATTATTGTGATAATGCTTAACTCTTACCGTCAGGACTTTTGGAGTGCCCTCTCGTTCTTGGCGGAGCCTTGGGTTGACTATTTGTCGTGGTTTCTTGTATCGATGGTAGCTGTTGGAATTCGGCATAATTTGAGCTAAGGAAGACATCACCCTCGTTTTCAAAGAGTCTATCAACGCTAGTATTCATGAGTTTGTTGTTCTTGAAGCCGGTTAAGTGGAAGCTAGCAAAAGATGATCTAGACATAGGATTCACATCGCCAATCGATAGCGCCATGAGCGCCGCTGATGGTATAGATGTGTTCTTGGGACTTCTAGGGCCGAGACCAGCTTCCAAAGCCGGCACTAAACTACGAGACATCATGTCCGCGGCAGATCTTGGTCTAGTGAACGGCATGGCGCTGTGCGGAAAGGTTTTCGGTTTGATCGGAGTGATCAGCATATGCTCTGTCCACGACGTCTCTAGAGAAGGCCTCTCCAGGCGTTCTACATCGACGTTTAGAGTTCTTTGTGCAAAAGGTACGGCAAACGTTTCGGGAGGTATACTTTGAAGCCACGAGAGTAAACTCAGGTCTGAATCACTGAAGCCCACGGATCCGTCCAATAATCTTGAAAAGCTCATTTCCACCTATAACATGAAAACAACAAAATAAAAACTTGACATGCATCTAGAATTTTTAATACAGAAACTTTAATGCAATAGAATTAAAATTACCTGTTCACTCTCTTTTGATCCGGTAGCTTTCGCTTGACAATAATTAACACAGGATTCATACAAGATGCCCTTGATAATAAGTTGAATGAGCCGATCGTTTTTCGCCGATGTGATCGGATGTGCAGAGTCGGAACCTTTTCTATCACCCGGTAGAAATTTCTCTACCAAAGGGTGAACCTCTCGGAAACACTGCACTCTGGCGTTGCTTGGGTTCCAGTCCTTGTACTGTAGATGATCCGTCAGTCGCGGCAGAGTAAGCAATAGGCACAGACTACTGTACTCTTCCTTGGAAGGTGCGACCTTCTCAAGATCACTCAACACCTTGACAACCTCTTCTACGGCGTTATCGACGCTGCCGTTCGTGCCGGCGATGACGTTTGCCTCAGACTTGATGCAGAGCAGCTCGACATACTTATGACGCAGGATCGAGTACGTAAACTTTCTCATATCGAAGTCCGAGAGCGCCTCCAGCGGTTGAATGAATTCGAGCACATCGTCCCATTGCCCGTCTAGGATCAGCTGACGCAGGAAGAGCACGTCATCACTGTACTGGCCGTTTATCACACCGGTCTCGCGTTCAAGCGAGAGCTGCGAAATGTGAAGGTCACGGCTGTGGAGGAACTCCAAGGCCAGTCGCACCACGTCCTCCTCGCGCAGCGTCAGATGCGCCGCCGGCATCACGTACCGAATACGCAACCTACAGACAATTTCGAGAGCAAATTGCTATATTACGCCTCGATGTATTATTCAACACAAGAATCGCCGATCTTCAACATAATTTATGGAGAAGTTTATTACATGTAACTCTGTTATTACTATATTATTATGTTATTAAATTATAACTTTATTTAACAAAACAAATTATTAAAAATTGTGAGAATGTGTAGATATATAAATATAATCTTTTATATATTGCTTTAAATTTTCTCCAGTTTTACCTGAAAGAAAATTATGTGAAAATTGTTGACTGTCACTTCTCATTCTCTGAGAAAAGTAAAATAATTATTAATATTATAAACAATTAACTTGTATTATTTCTTTTGTAATGCTCACAGATGTGTTACTGTGGAATATTTTAATTATAACGATACTGCATAAATATTTGCTCAGAGAACCTATCTTTTGCTTTCCTTTCGTATATGATAAGAACAATGACGAGAACAGTACGACGAAAATTCAACAATATTTATATGCAAAGAATAACCCACACTTGTGATGTAAATGATATGAGCAATTTTTTTAGCGACATTTATATTCAAAGAGCAACCTACAGCGAGAGAGAAACCTAAATCAACGTCTCGGCATCCAGCTACCCACTTACGCGATAATCAGGGCACGTCTGCGGGTGCGCTGCCCCGAAGTGCAACGAACTTTCGCGAGGAAGTGCATTTTCGTGCATTCTACATGCATGTACATACATTACTGGCTTTTGCAATCGCACGATTTACAACAAAAGAAAGGCTATTCAGATCAAAGTTGTTGCAGTTTTTTTTTTGACTTCCATTAAGCAAATGCCTGCTGAGACAACGCAATTTTTTCACGCATTCTTTGTAATAATGTAACCATTTGTATTGATAAAGAATTAATAACGCATTGTTCTTTCTTAAAAAAAATATTTGATGACATTTATTTGCTCTGAATTTTGTCTCCACGAAACAATAATGTGCAAACTAATGAAATTATGGAGTAAGCCACGTGATTCGAGACTCAAGACATCAGCATTCCGCAGACTATTTATGCTTAGCGATATTTGAGGAATCGCATTAGTCTTGAAGAAACTTTTGCAAGAAATAGTAAGATATCGCGATGTTCGTGTATCGAGGATTAGTGAGTAAATTTTTTTATATACGTATCTAATATATTTATCTTAAAGAGAGTTTTATTTTCAACTACTTAATTTTTAAATTTAAAATTACTTGATATTTATGTCATACATTACATTAATATAAAAAACATAAAACATAAGTGAAAGTGAAATATGAAAAGTTGTTCTATTCATCCTTTTGTAGTATATTTTTCGCATTTCTTTTAATCTGTTTTATATCTGTTTTAATCTGTTATTTCACTAATTTTAACAATAAATCTACAGACAGATCTATATGCAATCAACTTTAGATTACATATAAATAACTTGAAAAATTTCCTCTGTCGCAGAGGAAACAGATAAAATTTTTAGATAGATTATTTGAGAACAATTTGAATAGAATTTGCTCAATTATTCCAGTTGCTGGCGGTGACAATCTCGTCGACAAGCATCGTACTCGCCGACATTCTCGTTCAACCGGGTTATGAACATCAATATAACACCGATCCGCAATATCAAACATTCGGTGTACGAGATACTACTTCACAACAGTTTCATGACACGTATTACGGAGCGTCTCCGTCAAACTTGCAATTAGTAAGTTATCCGCATCAGTATTATCATCGTCCGTACTATCATCGCTATCAACATCCGTCCACGTATTATCATCGTACCAGCATACATCATCATCAACAGGCACCGTCGCATTATTATACAGTGGTAAATGTTGGACTTGGTACAATATGTGATGTCGAATCACTCGACGTTAGATTGCAAAAGGTTAAAGAATTTCTCAAGTAAAATATTTTTCAGACAGCACATCACCGATACAAAAGATCACCAGATTCTGCAAACGCCGAATCCAACAAAACCACAATCGCCTTACGTGATGCTGTTCCCGCGATCTCGACCTTAGATAGTCCACTTATGACCACCATAATGCCTCCTCATTATCGCAATAAAAAAAGTATGGATGCAAGTAATAGTAAGTATTTATAAATGCAGAATTTACACGTTTTCATAAAACAATTATTGCAGCTTGATATAACGTTGCTTAGCGTTAAATCTTTTAAATTAAATTCTATTTTCAAATACAGATAAGCGCGTGGAGAATTCGCCGAGTCAGAACAACCATCCTTTCAAGTTAACAGGATTACTTGGACTCAATCCGGAAAACATGCTCTCTGAAAACCGCCAAATCAAAAGCCAACAACACGAAAGCGACGAACAATATTTGAAACAATATCCTCTTCCTATTAGCTTAAGCGAAAAGTTAAGACAAAGGAAACATCATAACCAAGCAATTCTTCATACTCCTTCCATGACTGACGGTTCATCAAAACCAACTGTAGGAACTGTGTCTACGACTAAAGTTTGTTTTAACAATACTCAACGTAAAAATAATATAACGTTGTCGTTTGCCTTGCCTTCTTCTAACGGTTTGTTCTATTCTTTATCACTACCGGTAGATGTTATACAACAAACAACAGACAATTATAATAGCAATACGCTTGATAGAAACATACCCTATTATATAAATACAGGTACGTCAAGTTATTTAATTCCAGAGACATATAAATCACTAAATTTTCGATCCTTTCAAGGAATTTCGAATTATTACCCACTAAGTCCGAGAAATATCGCTCCACAAAGATACGCATCAAGTTATGTAATTCCGATGACGTATACATCATCAAATATTCCATCCGTTAGACAAATTTCTACATATAATTACCCGGTAAGTCCAAGATGCATCGCTCCACGAACTTATTACAGTATCTATTCTTCAGCCTATAATAACGTGCCATACGTTTATCAGACATTTTCGTCCCCAGCTTATTATTAGTAAGATATTGTTATAAATATGACGCTGTGTGTGCCATCGATTTTATCGGCCGCATCACCTTGACGTAACAAGTCGATTGACCGTAATGATTTGACATGATCCATTTATTTTGATTATTCTACCGTATACACGCACGTAACTTTACACAGAGCGCGCGCCTCTCATCAAGTCCCTGCCCATTAATTAAGTTTTTAGATAAGTGATAAAAAGTTAAATCGATAAGGCAATGTATTGTACATTAATTTCTTATAAATAAACGCATTTTATAGAATACGAAGTATATCTATTTTATTTTAATTTAGACATTATCGAAAACAAACAATAAAAAAATGATAAATAAAAAATGATTAGTAGTTTTATAAAATTAGTAACTGCGTGAATAATATACAGATAGTAAATCTCAGACGCCAAATGTATGTTATACTTTCGATAGACGAGTTAATTAACGAGAAAGTAATTTTTTTATTAAGTAAATACCGCGATAATATCTGGATCATATATCCAAAATCATGAATTTCAATCACGGAGTATAAATCAGGAGTACTTTCACCAACAAGCCTAACTTTGATTACCTGGTAGGTGTGCGAAGTGATGAAACGAAAACTCAATTTTAGACAATTTGCTGGAAGAGTTAATTGAGCCGATCGTGCGGGAACAGAGGCGTCCTCCATTTGCAAAATGTGCGAATGCCTATCGGAAAAGGATGACAAATACTGATCGAGCAATTTCTGATTCACCCTCGAGACACATCTCATCATCGAAATGAAATGAAATTTCTTCCCTTCCGCGAAAAGCTTCCGGTAGAATGCGCAAATGTTTATCTTTCGTTAAAGCTGTCGATAGAACAAACATTATACGATGCAAAACGCAAAGTAATTTCTTGGAGATTTATTCTATTTTCTCCCAAAGACATAGTTAATTGGCATTATTCAGTAACTATCGTTGTGCAGATAACACGACGTCAAATAGAAGAAATAATAATCTCTGGCAAAGCAGAATCGATCGATGGCGATGTCCATTGCTCAAAACGCTTCGTTGATTTCTTCAAATAGATGTGTAATAACTGGTGGCTGCTGGTTGCAGTCAGTTGGAAACGAACGTGGTATAATGACGTAGGAGCAATAAAGTATTTTAAAGCGCGTTTGAAGCTATGAAACAAAACATAAAAAGCACGCATGTGTTTACAGTGATTTAATTATATCGCTGCTGCGTGAGCACATTATCGAAAATAAAATTTCATCCTTCTTGTATAATAATTCACAGAAATTCATTTATTCATTTTTTTTTTTGTCTTTTCGTTAGCAAGAATTTAAATAACAGATTTATGAAATGTGACAGCTTTATGTTTTGTTGATTACGCGATATTACTATTAGACGCAGTCAAATGATCAAAACTTTGAGAGAAAATATGTTTATGTAGCAAAAGTTACGAATTGTTGGCGAATTGTTCCGCAACATCCAGATCCATCATAATGGCTGACGGAAATTGGCCGTTATGTTCGTAAACACGCGAGTTATCTCAAGCATAATTAAGCATTAATTAACCAGTTAACAAGAAACCGTAATTGTCTGTCAAAATATGCATAATAGCCCATTATCACTTCGATAATTGTCATTTAATATAGGCACAGATATAATAAATCTTTCCTTTCCAAAATTCTCTCGTAAATTTGTTTAGTTATATAAAACTTATAAATTAATTTTCGACGCGTTAAGTTAGTTGTGCGTGTGTGCAGACTGAAAAACAGAAATCTTCGAATTTTTCGAAATATTCCCATTCTTCACTCTTCGAAAAACCAGGCAGTTTCATTGCGGTGACTTTGAGGGTATGTTTTAACATAAAAGTACGATTTCCAGTCTCGTAAAAGCGAAAAACCTCAAATATAAAAAGTGCCAGCGCCGAGTGAATTTCAAAAGAAATGCTCGTAAGTTACAACGCATCGAGTTTGTCGCCGAGTGCATTTTGCCACCCTCAACTTCAACCTTACCATTCTCGTGTCGTTCGCAATTTCGACATTCGCACACCTACCGTTCTTCGCGACTTTATATGCGCAAGGATCGTTCGTTAAATTATACCACAACCCTTGAGGCAATCCAATATAACGGCGCGTCCTTTTGCCAGAATAGAATTAATCGGCCATGCAAACGAGAGACGAGTATCGCTTTCGTGGGTCATCGCTTTTTCACATTCATCGATTTTCCTTTAAATGAATAATAATAAAAAATTGTTTTTAATCTGAGGAAGTACGAGTGTAAAGTTCTGCGGTTTCACACTCTAACAGATTAATATTCATAAGAGTTAAATTAATACTCAGCATTTATAACATGCTTCGCATTACGCTGAAATGGCATTGGTCGGAATCATGCGTGACGAACACGTTACGGTTTATAATTCGCAACAATAATGCCGCCAAAAAAAATTTTTAAAGATATTGATTATAACTTCTTCAAAATGTTCAATAAAAAAATAATGATACAAATGATATACAAAAAATGAAAAAAAAACACGATCAATAATAGCTTTGTAAATTATATTGTAAGAATATTAAATGATACTGAAATATAATTAACTAACAGTCAAATTTGTAAGAATATCTGTTTTATCTCAATTTGCTTTTGACACATATTTGAAAAATATAATCATTTATTGTTTTATTTACTGCATCTTTATTATTTGTTGAAACTTCGGATTTTACACTCGTCTTTCTTAGATATTATATTAATAATTATTTGTATTTTTTTAACTTTGATGTCCTTAAGAAATTCTTGTATTTTTCAGCGTAAAGAAAAAATATGACCTATATTGTGCAAACAGCTCTCCTCACGAGAAATGCGTAACGGAGGAAGGTAAGCACGAATCTATTGCAAAGAAAGAGAAGGAGAATGAGATTTTGCCTGAGGGAAAAAGCTAGTGAATATTGTCGCGTGGTGGTGCCTATCTTCGTGGGTAAATCAAGCGTCGAATACCGGTCCCGACTTACGGAGTCAAAGCTGACCCGCTGAATACCTCTATTACGGAAAGGCTAATGGTTCCTTTACGCGGATATCTATCCTCGCGTAGAAAAGATCCCTCTCTAGGAATCTTGCTTCCAGGCAATGAAAAAAGAAACAAGAAGCTCGCTTCCACGAAGACTTTCTCTTATATCACTTGCAGCGTGAGTTCAACGTACGTGGTTCGTCAAATTCAGCATTGCGTTTTGATCGTTGCAAAACGTTTCATTAGAGAGATTTCATTAAACAAAATCACCAAGTTTTCCGCTAAATTAACTCAACATCAAATTCTTTGCCAAATTAAATTTCTCAACGCTAAATGTGCCACTGATTTACGAGGTAAACGTGTTAATACTGTATGAAAGTCTTGCTAAATTAAACTTCGCTCTACTAAGTGTATCTGATAAATTCGCGGGATTTACATGTCGGTCATAACATATTTTCATATTCTTGGCAAATATAAGCATATAGTGAACTTCATATAGAGAACTTTAAATAACTTCCTATAACTAGTGTAAAATCATCATTATTAATTTCGTTTCGTCACATAAAGGAATATAAACCTTAATATATTCATCCAGACTTTACTACTTATATTTCACGATGACTCAACGATGCACCTAATACACCTATATACATAACGAAATTGCCAATGATGCTCCTCTATATATTGACAAACGCCACCAGTTATTATAGGGTAATAACTGGTGACGTTTGTCAATATATGCCTATATAAACTTGTCTTCAGCTATTAAAAAGACCGCACAATATAACAAAAAAAACATAATAATAGAGAAAAAAATGTTCGAGTAACTGACTATCGTGTATTATAATAGTCTTTAGACTGCATTATGATGCAGTGAAACTGATCTATTTGTGAATATTATGTTAGTAAAATGCCATTAAGATTTTTGTGATATCTATATGTGCAATATAAAAGTTGATAAATTTAACATGCACAATAAATACTGATAAATAAACAAAATGATAAAACACAAATAGCTATTAAGCTTATCGATAAAAATATTTTGTTACAAAACGAAAGATAATAGCAACCGTGAATCACTGACTCCAAGAAAATATTTATCTTTGGATAGCAAAACTGTGACGATAGAGAGAAGAGTATGCAAGCAGAGAAATGATAAAAGAAACGATATAAAGTAGTTTAATGTTTCAAGACATTCTATGTATCACATGCATAATAACATTTATAGAGAAATAATTTATATAATAATTATATCGTTTATATCTATTAGTACAGATATATAAAGTAAAAAATTAATATAAAATTAATTACTTCTTTGAGGTCACGCGTTTATACGTCGTGAACATTCACACGAGAATAAATAAAAAATTCCGTGTAATGCACATCACACACACATACACAAACACCGATGATACGGACGTCTAAGAACGAATATAGGACGCAATTAACGAAGCACGTGGTAAAGAAGCGTCCAAGTGACGTCGCGCGACGCACTGACTCTTGTCGCCGGACGTCGCGACGTCGCTGCGACGGCGCCGACGTACTATACACGGATGAAACACCCTCGCAATTACGCAAACGAGCGCAACGCGCACCGTAATCGCGTCGCACGTGCAAAAGTCACCGCGCACGAAAATCGATTTTGTGGGAGTCTTGGGTGAGTAACCCCATATGGTAGAGGTGTGAAGGAATATGACGTCATTGGTGAATATCCGAATGCGATATCCGTTAAATGAAAGATAAATCATCGGAGTGTAACGTGCATAAGGTCAAAGCATCAGAAGAAAGTAACGGATCTCTATCTAATACTTACTTGAATAAAAATGCGGACTTTTAATTCGGCAATCTCGTTATATTGTCGTGTGATTTAAACGCTGCCACAAAATTTAATATTTTTATAATTACACTAACATTACCGGTTATTTTCCTAATTAAATCATCTCGAGAACAGTACGAAGAACTGAAGAAAATGATACGCGTGTTCTCTTTACGATAACCGTTTTAATTGAGTCTCCAATTACATCTAATGAACCGGTTGCGACAAAAAATTGTTGAATATCGAATGGATTTAAAACCGGCAACTATTTCACATATGTACGCTTGTGAATATCAAACGAAATTTTACCGAACGACTACTTGATAAACTTTAAAGCTTCAACGTCTTTGTGATGCCGATAGCGAAGATAGTCCCACGAGTAACCTCTTCGTGACCTTCACCTACGCGACCAGAATACCTGCGGCCAGGACGACTTCCGCGTCGAAGAAACATATCGTCGTAAGTACTTGCAAGTATACGTTTGCCAGAGGCCGGTATTCATACAAGCAGTTTTTGCGGAATCGCGACGAGAAACGGTGGACGAAGCCGAATAACGGCGAATCTGCGAGGATCCGATAAAATTCCGCGAGCGTATCTCGGATTTAACTCGCGCAAAAATTGCAAACTTATATGTGCACTTGTAGCAGCAGCTGCAATTATAACAGCAAATTAATATGGCTAATCATCGAAAGCAATGTAAAGATATAATTGAATGCGTCGTTCACTCTGTAAGATGCCTCGAAATAAGAAACGTATTGCATACGCAATTATTTATGATGAAATTAATTTTACTATATTAGCATGTACCGTTTTGTAATAAAAGCCGATGTCTACAAGAAATAATTGAAAATCAACACGTGTAGTTTTTGGCCATACGCTTATCTTACATTAATCAGAAATGCAGGCTGTGTAAAAATTTTTCAGAGACATTTTGTACATAAATAATTTCCGAAAAGTAAACATTTTCGGTTTCTTGTCTGTTTACGGTGAAGAGCTTAAGCTGTCGAGATTAAATTGAACATTGGGGTTAAACGTTCTTAAATGCGTTTACTCTGACGAGTGTCGAGAGAGGGATATAAGAATGTGGACTTGACGAAGTCGGCGCAGCGCGACGTGTTCTGGAGCAATGTTCGTTCCGGGCTGCGTACTCCCTTTAATTGAGCGTGCACTAATCCCCCTTTCCTTCGTCATGCAGAGGGGTCCAGGGGGACTGCGCGGCGTGGCGGTTCCCTACATATAGTCGCGCCTTAATTGACCGTGCGCCCGAGAGCCGGACGATTCTTTTCCCATCTTCTTCGCCGTTCCATTCTCGCCGCCTCAGCATTAAGTCGCGCTTACGTATACACGTAATAAATTAAAGTCATGTACTTTAGGAAACCGTATTGCGGACAGTCTTAGGGCGGAAGAGCGACCGTGAAGAATGCGATTAAGTCTCGAGTAATTCAGTGTGACTTTCAGTTAAAATGCCAGTTTCTCTTGGCTTTTGTCGTATTATATCTTTCTTGTCGCGCGTGTTACATCAAAGGTTAATCGTCCTAATGGACCTTAGCTTGGATTATGGATGTCAAGATTTATAATTAATAAATACTGAAATGCAATGGATTACTTTTTTAAAAAGTTACTTAACTTGTTAGAGCAATCACGCAGAGAAAGAATAGAGACACGATGGTTCGCAAGTTCAAGGCGTCCTATAAGATATGTGTGCGCTATTTTTAGAACGAGCAATCGATATACGATATTTATTCTTAAGTTTTTGCACTTAATACATAAATAAAAACTTTAATACGCTTCACATAAAATTAGCGGAAAAGCTCAAAAAAGTGAAGAAATCGAATTGCGTTAATATTCTTTTAATAGTCTACTATGCAATTAACTGCGACTTTTTAAAAGCTAATTCAGATATCATCATTCCCGGCGTAATTTAAATTATTATCAACGATGAGGCACGATAAAAGTCTGTAATCAGCACAAATATTGTCAGAGCGACATTCTAAGTATCGCAATCCAGAAACAGATATGTTTATCAGTGATTCATTATCGCAAGTCTTTATCCTGAATTTCTTATAAGCCACAAAGTCAATGTGAGTCGACTTGTTGAGTTCGCGGTTTACTCGGTTTTTTTTAACAAGAAAAAACCTGATATTACAGAACAGAAAAAAATATTCGCCACAACCCGAGAATTATTTGCAAAACAGACTTTATGTAGATATAATGTAAGATATATTATGTAAGATATAATGTCAAAAGAGTTTTATATTTAAAAATATGATAAGTTAAATATGATTTAAAATAGACATATATGTTGTATACAAATATAGATCGTTCATTCATTTTTTATCCATTGTAACTTGTATCAACTGTTACCGTCATCTCGATTATTGATTTCTTCTATATTCTCTCTCTCAATTATCAGCGCATTTTACACTAAGCATAAGAGAAAATCATTAAACGAGGTCAAGTTCGCAACGATGTCTGGCCACGTGAGTCGTCGCGATTGGAAGCAAATAAACTTTCGATCTACCGGTGTGAACGATATGGGTATCGTCGTGGACCATTCACTTATAACCGAGAGAAACGATCTGTGAAAATTTCACCGACCCACAAAAAAATTACAGACTCTCTGATGTCGTACGAATTTTTTTCTTTTACTAATATTCTCTTTCTCTTGTTTTTTTTATGATAAAGAGAAAAGATTTCTTGAAGTGTACGCGATGAATCGAAATTGACCGTTAGCGTTTGGTCATCGCGATATGCTGTCTGACGCAAAAAAATGGTCGATCTGAAACCGCTTGAAAAATGGGATGGGATCGTGTATTATCACGGAACTTGACGTGAGGCTATTTGGAGCAATTTGCGTTCGGTCAACGCGTATCGCGGAACTTGAATGCGTAACGGCTCCGAATTTACTACCGTTGTCTATTCTGACCGAATTCACATAATGTAACGCCTTGAAAACTAATCATTTCTCAATTATAAAAATAGCTTTATCTTATTAATATAATAATGTTGCTATAATAGCAGCGTATAATTTTTAATCGAAATAAATATTAAATCTATTAAAATTAACGTTCTTCGTACCTTCCTAGTGTATCCTTCGAAAAATCTTCAATCAAAGCGATCGCCGATGATGTCGCGACGACCATGGTAAGGCTCGTATTCCATATCTTGTAATTAAGAGACTTTTACAGGCAACGCGTATTTGTCGACACGCGCCACAAACCAGCGAACAAAAATTGACGATTCACTCGATGCATAATACAGCGGCTCGTACATACAGCATGTAGTCACGTAGCTGCACACGCGATGAATTGTTTTCTGAATTTAGATCGCATGCTGCGTTTTGCGAGTTAACGACCTTGGTCGGAAAATCAACCGGCGATGTTATCAATCCATTCCCTGACTCCAATTAAATTAGTTCTGATGAGCGCGGCACAACAAATCGCAAATGTACCTGATGCACGCGTTTCACTTTTAAACCGAGTCAATGTGTTCAAAATATTATTCAATCACCAAATCACAGTATTATGAAGAAGATATCTTGTACTTGATATTTTTCGATGTTTACAGAACGTATATTTTGTGAGGAAGAGTGCGGTCGGCACATCTGCGGTTGGTTTCGGTGAGTAGCGGACTGCAAGTGCACGCGAGATATCGTCGGAGAACCAACCGGTGCATCGTCCGTAATGTTGAAGAGAAGAGGAAGAAGATCCGACTGAAGGTGTCCGCGCTGTGTTTCGAGGCACATTCACCTTACCGGGCTCCACGCACCTGTGTACACGCGTAAGCAAGTCTGCTCTGTGTATGCGTTGTCCCGATCGGTTGGTATATGCATGAAGAAGATATACATACATCGAACCCGTGTGTACGATCGATACAAACCGCTACTCGCGATTTATCTTCACGTGAGCGAAAGACGAGTTTCTCTGCCGTGATCCAGAAGCATCGGGCTTCCACAACCTTGATCTTGATGATCTCTCTACGTCACGAAACGTCGTTCCGTCTGGTACAGTTATAGCACACTGCTGAGAGCGATTAGAAATGCTCAGCTATTAAAGCCGAAATCAATAAAGGAAAAGAATGAAATCTTTGTTCTTAGCCACTAAAGTGCAAAATTAGTCGATCTCGAGTATAAGCTCACGTGTATAAGCTATTCAAAAATATAATCGTAATTTTATTGCGACAGGTCCTATATTTAGAAAATAAATATTGTTAATAAGTATATATTGTCAAAAAAATTTGAAAATACAACAAATAGAAGAGAGATATTTTGAGATAAATTTGTCTATTAAATATATAAAACAATAATGCAAAATATACACTACTGCGTTTAACTCATATAAGTACATTACGTTACATTTAGTCTACGATGATAAGATCTCTACGAACGGAAGAACAGAAGAATACGAACTAACACGTTAGTGTCACGGAACGTCATAGATAAGAAGCGAAGACTCATAGCGTACTTCATTTCATATGTCAAGAAGCAATTAAGTGAAGAGGCCTTCTGTTAGAAACTAGTCGACAACTACAAGATCGCTATTGGAAGGTCGGGAAACCTTTGTCCTCGCTCATCCATGAGAGAGAAATCGGTTGAGAAGAAGAATTACTTATGGCAATACCCGCGAAAAACGAAACGAACAAAAGACAAAAACAGATTCTAATTTGTTAGTCAGTCCGTAATTATTTAAGACCAATTATAATGCCGTTAATCGCGTTAATGAGAACGCTCTTTGACGGAACTTAACGCATTTAGAATACATTGTACGCACACCATAGTCACACTCTGAATACGATGAAACGCGACATGTAAATATCACAAGTTGCTCCTGCATGACAAGAAAACTCGTTTGAAAAGAATTTGCTGTGCAAAAAGATTCCGTTGCAAATTGCATAAATCTATCAAAAACGCGCGCGCGAGTTTCTACTCTTACAAATTATTAAAATCAGATTGTTGCATCAATAATATTTAATAATAAAAGTGTAAAAGACGATATGTGGAAACTTCCAAACGTGCCTAAAATTCAAATCTTTTATAATGATAAAAATAAAATTTTTGATATGTGTATTAAAAAGAAAGAGAAAAAAAGAAAGAAAAAAACGAGAGAGAGAGAAAATCTTTCAAATCATGTAAACTTTTCGCACATTACACACTTTCATAAACTTTCTTTTTCTACAAATGTGATGATTTACATTGCTCTTCCGTAGCTCTCAGTAGCTAATTTTTTCGATTGATTAATTACTTTCAGTCAACCGGATCTTCGAGAAAAAAGAAACGCTTTTGCGCGAAACTACTTTACTGAGTGTATTTATCTAATTAATGCATCTCGTGTATCCACTGATGCGACACGTTTTCAACATGTTTTCAACTTTCTATAATAATAACGGCCGAAAGAGAAAAAAAACCCAAAATGAGGAGAAAATGTAAAATTTACAGATGTCTACGCACTTTCGAGTACGTACACGCGCGTATACACAATTCAAATAAATAATTCGCATATGATACAAGATCGTTAATTATTGTTTCGATATTGAATTGGAGATAAGAACTCTGTTGCTAATTTAGAATGGCATGAAGACATTTCAATGAAACAAACATGCGAACATGAAGGCTGACCTCGTTAATGTGTGTCACATGTGCAATAATCACATTAACACTTTAGCACTTTGTGTGCTATCGAATAAATTAATAAAATTAATGAAGTACATAAATATTCATAGATAATATAGTATTAGAAATTTTAGATAGAATATAGTCACGGATATTAATCACATATGTTTGGTTGCAACGAATATGTATTTGTGTAAAAATATAACGGTAAGTTCACGAAATAATCTCATCGACGAAACTGGTTCCTGAAATATTTCGACCAAGTTACGATTAAGAGGCGGTTTATATGGTGTTAAAATAACCTTCGATATAAACGCGCAACACTAAAACAAATAAAGCTCGTAGTTCTTTCGTCACGTTTATGTAAATGTAGAACAGTTCCTCCAGCACATAATTCAGACCACGTAACTGACATCGCGCTCATGCATCTTCTTGAGGTACATAAGTAACTTGCTTCGAAAGCAAACGGCAAGTGCTCTCAGCTAGCACGACCGAGAGATAGGTGCATTGTGTGCGCACCTAACTCTCTTCGTTCAGATAAACGACAGGCGCGTGCTCGACGGCACGACGCGTGCTACGCACGTGTCGGAAACCAGTTTCACGTAAAATGCGAAGAGATTCTCAAAGAGGGACGAGAGCGTATCGTTACCATAAATCTTGTGGAACTAATAATCAAATTACTCGCATTTTATTTTACACATACAATAACTTTCTTATACCTAATCCCGTATCCTGATTAATATATAGACATATATATATTTGTGTTGTAATAAAGTAGAAATTTAATATTCATACATAATTTTTCTCCATTATGTCAGAAAAATAATTCAATTGTACAATTCAATTAAAGCAGTCATTATTGGTGCTTGGATAAGATTTAATCACAATTATTTAATGATGGCTTGTTTCCTAGACATGTTAGAAAAGAATAGTGTTATTCTTTATTCTGATAGAATCGTAGTGCCGGTTCGCAAATAAAACCGAAATAAATTCATCCCACGCATGTAATCTTGATTGCGACACGCAGTCGGACCATAAGCAAAGTCGATTTAAATCTCGAGACTGCGCCCAAGCGATTTACCGTTCGTTACTCAGGGCATAAAAAATACCAGTGTATAAAACTTTTACGAAACGTCGCGATTCTTTAGAGTTTGATAAAAATATTATGAGATTATTAACATGTTTTTTTTGTCTCGCGTACAAATATACCAGTTATTCGGTAACAAACATACTAATCGAAATATGTAAAATATCTTCTTCAGAAGAAATAAACTGTTAGTTAAATATACATTATCACACTTCAGAACGTGTGTAATCATTCATAACAATCCCAGATAACGAAGAATTGCAAGGATTAGAAAAAAATAGACATATTATCCACTAGGAAGGATCATAAATAAACTAACGTCGCGAGCAAGTGACAGCAACTGACAGCTGCACGCCTGGCACAATATGTCGAAGCAATGTTATGAATGAACTAGCACAATGTCACGGACAGAAATTGAGGATGAAAGACGACTAGAGACGACGTCGTGCGCAGTTCTGTCTCTGAATTGACAGAACGCTCTTGGAAGTGAGGTTAAGTACCGTCGCGAAAACACGACGCATGAAGTGATCGCCACGCGTGAACGATCTGAAGTTCACGCTGTTCTCGCGATCTACGACGGTCGGCCACGGATGATTTTCTGAAAATTACGAGAAAAAGATCCTTCCTTCTCGACTTTATCTTTACGCGAGAGACACGAATTGTCTCGGACAAGTCATAACTGACAAGTCGCGCGAGCGACGTCAAACGCGTGTAATTTTGCTCAATTGAATCGGCGCCCGGCCTGTTTACAATTGGCTCCAATTCATGATAAAAATAAACACGGTACTCAGTTGACAGCGAGTGTGCCACAGCGGGGTAGCATAAACGCGCGTAGGAGCTGCTCACGTCTCTTTCACATGCAGATCCGTCTCACGCGCGATTGTCGCGCGCGAAAAACTCATATCTGTCGCCGGCGTCGTGTGACGCAAGGCTACGCGCGCATACCACGTCTCGGGAATTATGTAACTATTGTTGCACGACGCGTAAATAAAAGCTACTTACCGCTGATCGAGGCGAAAAACGTCAGGATCGCGCGCGCACACACACACGTTTCACGGAGACTGCTTGCGCCGCACTGCCGCGTGGTGGCGTCTGCGCGCCACCGCCATCTTGGATCAATCGTTGCGAGCACGACTTCAGCCGAGAACACACGAGAAACCTTAGCAGTAAAAATTAGCAGTAAAAATTGAGCATTAAAGAAGTCAACCAATCACAAATGGATAAAGAGATATAATATATATTTAATAAATTACATAATATTTACATAATACGAAACAAAATCAAGCAAGTTATAGATATTTATACGTTAGACTAATTCGTGAAATTCATGTCTAGTGTCTCTACCGCTTTTACTTTTGCCTACGAGATTTTGAATTACGCGCGCCGCCGCGCGCGGTTAATACTTCGAGAATCGCAATATCGCGCGCTTCGATACATTCGTTCCGGCAGGCAGACGTAGTGGACGCGCAACGCGAAGCGGAGCTCCTTGTTTAAATTATCAGATATTCTTCGCAATTATTGGTGTTTGCGTATAAATATCGATAATATACATGCCGCTAAGTGTCGGATGTTGGTGTAATACGTAATTAGTATCGCGAACCGGTAACTACAACACGCGAGTTTTACGATGAAATTGTTTCGCGACCGTTTGCGCTCTCGCGACGCATAAAATGGTCAGTGCGCCACACGGAGAAGAACATTCGAATTGTTTTGTTATTTCTCGCGTTTATTATCGTCTCGCGCGCGAATGTCAATAGTCGTGTGTGACAGGTGTACGTATTGACACATAATTTGCATTGCGGTAATCATAATCGGCGAACATTACGTAAATCATATCGCGACCGTTTGCCGAGCAACTTGATCTTATACGGAGCAGGATAGAGTGTAATCAAGTAAGTATATCTTCTTAAATTATTATCTATTATATATAAAATACGATTAAACAATATGAAATTAGTTATAACAATTACATATTTATTTATATTTATATATGTGTAAATGCATGATACGCGTAAAGTTGTTTCAAAATTTCAGTTAGAAGAGCACAAATACTTTCTTTTGATTAATATTTACATTCAAAAAATTAACTTATTTAAAGATTTATAATAATTTATTTCATAAATAACTCTATTAATTTTGTCCTGCTTTTCAGTGTCTAGGACGAATTGTTTACACAAAGGAAAATATGTTTGTTTTGCGGACCGGAAGAGCCGATTTAGCAATAAGATGCTGCTACTAAGGTATATTGTTGTTATAGTTATTCTTTCTACATAACTTGTAACATAAAATACATTTTCTTATAGAAAATTTCGAAATTCTTACTTATCTGTTAAAATCATATAAAATGTCATATAAAATGATATTTAAAGAAATAAAAAATTTATCATACATCTAACAATAAGAAAAAAATTGTATTTTGTTACAGAGTGATGTTGTAGCAGAGAAAGTGAGCAGTGCTCGGTGAGTACACTGTAAGATTGTGGTAGTTTGAAATCAGTGCAAACCCGCTTGTAGATATTTCTTTTTAAAATAATATCGATCACGTCAAAATAAACCGAAATATCGTTTTCGTTTATAAATAGAATATTTTTTATTTAAATCATAAATATATAATAATTTTTTTTATTAATATTTGAAAAAGTTTTTATATCGCGTTAAAATTTAGAGAATTTTACATATTCAATTTTACACGAATTCGCGCGTGTGTGTGTAATATTTCGCGTCTTCCGTGTCGTGAGTGAAAATAAGTGCACGATGCGGAACGACGCAAGGGCTACACTGGGCTATTTCTGAAGGAGAACATTGCAGAGGAAGATACATCGATGGACAACGAAGGGACCGCACAAATATAAGTCATAAAAGTTTACAACTTTCTTTTAGCTATATATACATATATTATATTTTTTACTTTACAATCATCACATTAAAATATGTTTTTAGTAGACCTAAACTCAGTATTTTTACATATTTACATTCAATGTATTTTTTGAGATTTTAGTAGTTTTATTGCTAAATCTATATAAAAAAAAGTTGTGTAATTTATATATCTATTTATATATACTTACAATATAGCTAAAAGGAATAATTTTTATATTGCATACGTAGTGTTTGCATATATTAATTGCACTGATTTCCGATTATACAAATAAAAATAATCATACATTATAGTATAATTTTCTTTATTCTATTTTTATATAATTGTAATGGTGACATGTACGTTGTCATGTACATTTTTATATTTGATACTTGTGCTCATTCATTAATCATACTTACTGAATTTCTATGTGCTTCTCTTAAAGTCTTTATAATATTTCTCTTTAATTTTCTCTGAAAATCTTACATAATATATATAATAATTAAAACATAATATATCGGCATCAGATTTTTTAATCGTTTTATTTTTATCAGTAAACATATAGTACGTTTATTCATGAAATAAAACAACACACATTTGATTCTTTGCTATATTTAATTCTTACATATTTAGAATATAAATAATAACAACTGATGTATATAACATTTTGGATACAACATTGGTACAAGACAAAAGGCAAGATTTTCCAGAGTTAGGTTGTGTATTTGTGTTGATTACAATAAATAAATAGAGTGTAAATTGGAACGTATTGGGAGAACCAACATACGCAACGTGTCACATTTGACTCTCAAGAGCTTATACAGAACATAAATAATAACAATTAGCATAATGCAATACCATTCGTGCGCAACATTCATATAACATTGTGTTACAAAACAACAAAGCTGTTGTTCAGACAAATAACTTACGCGGCAGCAGATATTACGCGCATATAGACAGTATGAAGAATAATATTACAGCGTCTAAGACGCTTTATCAGATGGAAAAATACAAAAACAAATAGAAACGTAAAATGTAGCTGTTAAATGACTGATATGGCTGCGTCCAGAAAATATAAAGTTGTACAACTGTTTAGTGAACAAAAAGTAATCACTAATTACTAACTTTCTAAATGATTTTATTAATGTTGTTTAGATGTAATTGTAGATACTTATACATAAAAATGATAATAGAAATTTTTCATTTAAAAACTTTTAATTTTGAAATAAAAATTTATATTAAGTTTTAGAGATTCTTTATAAAGAAATTGTACAAGAATTCTGTAAAATAAAATTAAATTGAAAAGTTTTTTATCAGTATGAATAATTCAATTATATTTATAATAATTGTGTAAAAAAAATTATACACATTTTAGCAGTAATACAGATGTACATTAAATTAATTATTGTTGTACGTGCCAAATTAATGAGAAAAGTATAAATACATAAATATTCATAACTCTTAACACGTTGTAAATTTAAAATAAATATTTAAAAATAAATCTAAAAGTCACTAAAAAATAACGTTCAATTATTGAACTTGTTTTTAATGAATATTTATTATTTCATAACTTGTATTTAGCGAAATTTACTCAACTGTTATGCAACAATAGTTTTCTGAATGCAGCTTAAGTCATAGAGATGCGTACAATCTAATAAGTATATCTCTTCACGCATTTCTCTTATTTCAAGTGATATCTTAGATAATTTAGTGTATCCTCAGATATATCTGCGCACATAATAACGTATGTATTACTTATGATATACATATATATTTAATAGTCAAAGTTTTTTAATAATATAGAGAATTATATCATTTGACGTCAAAAATGTTTACGATTATATATTACGAATATCGTTAACTATATGTCTAACGCAAACTTGCCTTGCGATTCAAGTTCGATACATGAGCGTGCGTACGCACGCTCTTTTTTCTATCGTCGGCATCTATTTTTTAAATTTACCGATAAAAAACACTTTATCCATTACTTAACAAGTATATCTTCACCATAAGTTGAAGTTATGCTCATTCATTTTGTCGTATTCTACTATAAATTGTGTCAATTCCAATCTCGCAAAAATCACAAGTCAGTTGGAAGCTTAAAACGTGTGCGCGTTGCGGCAAATACCGCAACCTAGAGCAAATTCTTCTCCTGTCGGCGGATGTTTCACGTGTAACGGACACTCGTCTCCTTCTAATTGCTTGGCTTTCGGACCTTTAATAAGATTTTTGATTAGTGAGAGATAATTTAATTTTAAAACAATGTCACATGTCGCAACCGAAAAAACATATAGCTTACCAGCCGGACACATAGGCAGCTCATTCTTCGGAATGGTGGTAACACGCTGGAAGTCGTCGTGACAGGGTTTGCAGAAGTGCGTGGTTCCGAAGCAGAAGAAGACTGCCACCGAACAGCAGTATCGGCATTTATACTCGAGAAAGTCTGCCCCGTGCTTCGGACACATCTGAGCCCTTGCCACGTCGCTACAGCCACCGCACACTAGTTCAGCAGGATCGAACGATTCTCCGCCTAATTGTGCGTCGCAACGCGCCTCACCACCGTAGTAAGCCTTCTGGCATTTATAGCACACGTAGTACGCGTATCGTTCCATCGCGTAGGCAGCGGGATCTTGATAACGGCCACCGGATGTAAAAGCTCCTTCGGCTCTATAAAAAAATAAGCGTTGCAAATATTTGGATTAATTTTTTCTTATATTATACATTCGCCAACTATTTGAAAGTATTATATTACTTATGCAAGCCTTCGTATTCCAAGCGCATTAAAGCCTTTCTTCGCACGTCCTCATAGAGTTCCTTCACGCTTGCCAATTGTTCCGATAACATTGGATGATCCATCGGGACTTTACAAATTGGACACAAAGAAAAACCGAAGGTAATCCGTGGTCCTACCCAACGTTTCATCAGAACATGTCGGCAGCAGTGTAAGTGGAATACGTGGCCACACTGCAATTGAATCGCTGGTGCGCAAGACAGGGCCTCGGTGAAACAAATCATGCACATATCATCAGCATCCTGTTTCAAATCAGTCCCCGGTAAACAACGATGAAGACAAGGCAAGCAAGTTCTCTCGTTCCTAACACCTCCGCAAATGTGGCCGCAAGAGTGAACTTTATTACAAGCATTTTTCGCATGTTCCTGGCAATCGTGATCGGCACAAATGTTGCCTATCGCTAGTAAACCCGTATTTCCGGTGGTACCGCAAAATCGACAAATACCAGTAGTGACGCCAAGTGGTTTTCTAGGCGAACCATCGCGAAATTCTACAAGCGCTTTCAACGTTCTGCTGTCTGCCAGTGCCAAAATCCAGAAAAGCTTCGTTCTGCCGCAACCTTCGTGAAGATCTACTCGTATCGCTTCTTCTTCTTCTTTACATACTTGTCTAAGATGCGTTCTAGTCCTTCTATGAAGATGCAAAATTCTATCGCATTCCGCACATAGATTACCGCAAACGTTGCATTGGATTATAGCCGTAGTCTCGTCATCGTCGTGATTACTGCACGTTGGCTAAATAAACGAGAAAATTCAAATTAGTTTAATGCAGTGTACACTGTACATCAAATTTAGAAATAATAATCGTACTCTTGGTGGTAGCTGTTGTCCTTCGGAACCGCTCCACTCCCCCGATGACAATCTTTCGACATGATCCGAATCCAAAACGCACAAAGAAGCAAGTGCCAACCACAATGTCGGACATCGAAGACAGTCCGTAGGATCGCGACTCTTCTCGTCCAGTCTAGTTAAGTTTAGGATGTTTTCGGCTATAGCCGCTTTCGTAACAGATGCCCATTCATCCGATAATTTGCCCTGATATAACAAATGCATTGGTAAGGATATCATTACAAATATAAAAGAAATTAATTAAGTTTTATACTTACCGATGCCATATCTTTTAACAAAAGAATGATCACTTCTGCTAATTTACGCGTCATGCAACCTCTCAACCACCATCTCGTGCCAACGTAATTTTTTGGGTGTATGCTAGTAGCTAAAGAAACAGTCTGAAGCGCTTTGCCATTATTTTCTTTTCCTTTCACTTTAACTTGCACCGTCAATGCTTTCGCGATACAACTTAGAAATACATCGAGAATTCCGGCTGCGTGTTCATTGAAGTCCGAAACGTGAGCGATACCGCTATTCGCCGCCGATACTATGCTGAAATCGGTAGGTGGCAAACGTTCGACATTAATAACGCTTGCTAATGTCTCGGGTTTAATTTCAGGTAATATCCGTCTCAGAAGAGATGTTACCTAAAAATATATAATATTTCATTGAAATATGTTTTACTCTTATAAAATTATGTGGCGCTATTATAACAAGCACATACTTGACGTTGAACTCTAGCCGAGCCAGTATGCAACAAACTTAGCAAATCTTTTAACAATCCAGTCTGATGCGATAAATAATATTGACCCACAGAACTACCGCTTAGTGCAAGAACCATAGAAAGCATTTCAAAGCAATAAGTATCGGCTGCTTTCGGGAGATCGCTGTTGTCGCTTAATACACTATTGGCAGGTGTCGGTGAACATAAAAGCAGTTCCCATTCTTCCCTTAAACGTATAGTTTCCTTTCTGATCGCTTGCACAATATGAGTGCAAACTTGTTTCTGCAAGTGGGTTAAGTTGCTTCTGCTGAATAATATCCCGACCATATGTTCTCGGAGATCATTACTATCTTCCAATTCCTCATTAGCACCTTCCGTTGATTCCATTTGCTGTTGCTTTTCTCTTTGTATAAGTTTTCCAAATACCTATAATACACAATAATAAGAAAACGTTCCATATTCGAAAAGCAAATAACTAAAAATGAAGTTTACATACCTGAGATGTAATAAGACGAAACACTTTCAAAGTTTCTGCTTCGCAATTTCTTTGCTGAATTGTCTGTGCACTTAGTTGCTTTCCAACTTTTAGAGATTCTCCTTCAATTTCGCCTAGTATCCTGATTTGACGAACTCTCAAAGAATTGTCCGGGCCCTTTAATTCCATGCCCACAACTACATGACGTTGATCTGTGAAGAAATATATAAATACATGTTAAAAGTTTTCAACGTAAATACTTTGTTTTTCAGTCAGTATAAAAATATTGATTTTAATATTTACCAGTGATTGGGCAATTAATCCATCCAGCAGATCTACTTTCGATCTCTACAGATCTAAGTTTTACCATTTCATCAGCGTTAATACCGGACAGAAAAGTCACACTGGATACTTTGTGCTAAACATTTTTGATTAAACAATTATTGCTTGATACAAGTTTTACAAAAACTTTACTTAAATGTTTTACAAAAAGAACTTACTGTCAAATCGCGACAATTATCGATATGTACGTAAACCATTTTTGGCAAAGAATGAGCACCACAAACTATAGTAATCATTTTAGTTTTGTTGCGATCTTCATCTCCAGATTCCCAAAACGTTTCTGTTGAATTGTCCGTTAGACTACCAATCATAGCTTGTCTGCTAGAAGCTTTAATCTCAACGTTGGAAGTTAAGTCCTTCAGAGCTTCCACCAAACTATTTATTTGTTGTGAAATTGTAGACTGGTGGCTCTCATGCATACTCATTGTTATATCTTCTTCCTCTTCGGATCGTGAGAGAATTTTACTTATATTACTAAATACATGACTTCTATGGAGGAACATATGGTCTGCTGGAGTAAATCGAATACCCCAGCATCGAATTGCAGCTTGTTGTAACGGAGATCCTGCAAAAAAATTTGTATTATCATAACATTCGTAATGTAAACCTAAATATTTATTTCAATTTTGCTGCAAGTTACTTACCAAGTGGCGGCAATAACATCAAATCAGCAATTGTTTGCAATAAAGTGTGAAATACAGTCGGTAATGGATTAACAGATTCTCCGGCTATTACTAAATCACTTAAAGGATGTTCGCTGATACCGATCATATCCTGAAAAAATTACATACACAATATTCGAATTATAGTTTATTGATATTGACAATAACAAATTTTCATGTTAAAAATATCATTTACATGATCTTCCTTCTTTTCTGTTCTATTATCTTCGTTTGCTTCCGTACTGTCAGAAGGAGTAACCGGTGTAAGAGACGAGACGAACCACCAAAACAAGTCGTGCAAACAAATTGGCTGAGTTACGCTTCTTAAAAGCCAATTTAACGCTTGCATTGCATAAACTCGACAAGCAGCACGGCGTAATGCCTGTTTCATCGCGAGTTGTAGATGTTGCAAGTTATGTTGTTGAAGAACAAACAACATCACGGGTCTCATAAGTATCTCGATTCGATCGTTATTTGTTACTTCGGTTTGACTCGTAGATACTATCGCGGATTGATCCATTGATGGTACTAATTTCTGTAGTGCAGCAGATGGATAACACAGAAGCGACGAACCTGCTTCTGAAAACATAAAAGAATAACATCAGTCATTATTACACTTTCTATTCTAAAAACATTGTTGCTAATATACATATTTAATTTATAAACATTTAAAATAACAAAAATCACACCGTTAGTCATTTCGCTACTGCTATTATTCCGTCTTCTCATCATAACAACTCTGCCATCATTACTGTTTCTTGCCCAAGGTGCACCGGTAGACATAGACACTGATCTATGAAACATACTACGATTCTTACTACTTTCGTTATCACTGTCACTTATTGGATACTCTGACAACGGCTGCAAAAAAAAAACAATAATAATAACAAAAACTACTAAACCTTTGTTAAATATAAAAAAAAAAGAAAGAAAAGTTTTCTTACTCTGCCATTTGCATTGGTAAATGTGCTGTTTCCTTCATAATTACTTTGTTCTCCATTCTCACGTCTTAGAGTTTCTTCATAATATCTTTCATCGTGACTCTGTGAGTGATGAACACCTAAAGCTTGTAAACACTGAAACGGCCCAGTTGGCGGAAATGGTCCGCTGGCTTCTGGGGGACTATAATTTTCAGCTACAGACGACAAAGTCTGCGACGGTCGTCTCTGCTGTTTGGGAATATTAAAGCCAGACGCGCTCGCCAGATCTAGCAGAAACATTGCATTATTTTTCATAATGATATGCGTTTCGTTCCCACTGGGACTGTTAATCGGAGATAACATTTTGCCGTTTTTTCTCTTAGATATCCCGGTGACGAATTTCTTCGTGAACTTGTTCTTTCTAGCCTTCAGATATTTATCTCTGCATGTATCACAAATTAAGTACCACGAACTACCACCGACACCGCCGTCTCCGCAGTTGCCTGCCCATCCTACACAATAGTTACCACCGCTGTTGTATCCTTTTCCGCCAGCGTGCCAACCGCAACCTGGATGCATCATCTTCATGTGATAAGTAACCGGATGCGGAAACATCAAACCACAAAGTTCACAGACAGTTTCACGTTCGATTAAAATTTCAGACGTATTTGCTCTTCCAATAGGTTTCCATTCCTTCTTCTTTCGACTACCTTTCTTCTCGCGTTCTTTTAACTTATCCTCTCTAGGACGTTTTTCTGGTATCGGTCGTTTAGTCAGTTTCATTGTTTGTATCTCTGATATAGGACTAGGTAAAATTGACTGTTGCTCGATGGCTTGCAAACAATTAGTGCTGAGTTCCTCCCATAGAAAAACCAGACTCTTCAACGCAGGCGGTAGTACCGCAACCGTGTGAAATTCAGGTAGAGAACTGAGCTTACCCGAGTTCGTCTGAATTTCTTCCTTAATTACATTTTCCTGTTTCTTCCTATTTCTATTGGCATTAGCATTAGCAGCTGAACGCGTGAGAGTCTCCAATGTACTGGGCTGAATATGCAAGTAATTACCGGCGTTTGTCACCTCGACGGAATGTCTTTGTCGTGCTTTTTGCTCTTGTTGCTGTTTATCGCTGGATTGTACGACAGTCTGCCTAGTTACAACCAGCGCGCCTTGTTTTGGTAGACTCGGATGAAACTTGAGGAAACTCGCGCAAGCCATGGCATCGTGCACGATTCCTTCGTGCCACAGAAAAGCCGCGAAAACAGCCCTCAAACATTCTGCCACGGAAGGACTGATCGCTTCCTTCACTTTATCTTTACTTAAATTTAGAGTACGACTAGGATTAGGACCCTGTTGTGCGTTGGCAGGTGACATAGCGCGCTTCGCTCTCGTTTTTACAGTTTTCATATGATCTCTTCTGCTCATCTTCGGTGAATATCGTTCATCCTTCACTCCAGATGAGCCAATGCTGAAGTGACCTTTCATAGCCGTAGTGGCGCTTTCGGGACTCGTTTGAGTTTGCGCTTGTGACACTTTGCACGGACTTTCTTGGGAATCCTTTAAAATAATACGAAATTTGTTGCAATATACTTTTTTATAAACACTATCACATTGTAAGTCTTTCACTTATATTCTTCATAAAAGAAAGTACAAGATAAAGCAAAAAAAAGACTTGCTAAATTACTTACAGCACTTTCCTTCTTGGGTGTATCGGGCGGACTAGCTATACTGCCCTCGGATCTCATGTGTAAAGAGCTACAACTTGGACTTGGTGATAGATCACGCGTATTGGCAGTAGTACTAATACCGCTCGGAGACTGAGATGGATCTCTCGTCAGGCTGCTAACCAAGGCACTCGTGTCGCTCTGCGTCGAGCCGCGACGTTGCGACGTTATACTGTCAACCATTCCTCCTGACACTTCAGAAAAGAGAAAATAACAATATATTACACGGTCAAACTGCACAAAGCGCGAAGAAGATACATTTGAATTCATTGCTGTGACAACAAAAAGAGTTTGTCTCACCTTACTGACAATACGCATGGACAGAATATATAGAGCAAAGCGTAGCATTCGCTTAAGTATATAATTCATTCAGAAAGTTCAAATCACGTGCAAAATTACGTCGTGCGACTATTGTAAATTAAATGTGTCTAAAAAAACGCGTATTTAGCGTACTTTTATTCTATTCTATTTATTCTATTTATTATGGTATTTGAAAGTGTATAATCAGATACATTGTGCAATGTAGACTTTTGTGACTAAATACTTGTAGTACAAAATCGCGATATGATTTAAATTATAAGAGATAAGGTGTATTAGCGTGTATTTTAATTATCTTACCTAAAGGGGAGAGGCCGACACTTCGAGGGGAGCCGCAGAGTACCGGGCTGCCACTCATACTCTCTCCCCTTCCTATCGCACTTCTCCCATCTAATAATTTTGATTGAGTTGTAGCAATTACATGTTGTGTTAAATATGTTTAATAACAAAAATTTACTATGTTTGTGATTTCCGAATATAGGAGTTTATTGCAGTTTTTCTATATAGTGTAATTGATCATGCGATATATATAAAAAAAAGAACAATGTGCCATTCCGATTACAACTATGCCAACTCGCATGCATAAAACAACGTCGTATTAGTCACTGATTAATACGAAGTGAATTCTACCGTGCCATCCTATATATAAAAGTAAAAAATGGTGATTATTAAAACAGATCTTTCGAAGAGATACAGATTCTGTGTGCATTCTGATATTCGCTATTTTACAATTCAGTAGGACAGGAGCGAGTACCTGGTGCGTTAGCAGCAGGAGGGAAGAGACAATTGCCAGAAACGGCTGGCTGTCGACTGGACCCAGCTAAGATCAACATGACTAATTTGTTATAACTAGTTCAGACAATGTATACGGAGTATTATAATATAAGATCATCTAACATTTGTCTATCATCTATGTTATATATTTCACGAGATAATTGTGTCGAATGTTACTTTTTTATACATTCTAATACGCGACATAATAGTATATATAAAAAGAAAAAGAAACAATATATACAAAATGTTGTACAGTCTTACAAGTATCAGCGTCCGTTCTGACAGCTTCTGAAATAGTTTTTATTCTCAAAAGCAATTGTAGTGCCAAATTTATCACACATAAATATAAAAGAGAAAAAATGTATACTGTTAAAAAAGGATTTATACAAAACAAAAATCTCTGTTATGTATGTGAAAGAAAGTGTCGCATATACATACCAGGTATTGGAACTGGACTAGAAGACGGGCTGTGAAATCTTGGTGACCCACCTTGGGGATTCTTCGGCGATGAACTTCTTGACATTCGCCGTGGGGTTTCCGGCGGTGTCGTCCCGTTGCCATTTGCGCGACTTTCCCCCATTGCTTTTACCAATTCTTTTACCGATACGCCCACGAATTCAGAGAAGTCTCTGAAAACATTAATATTGCATTCCGGATAGCTATATAAGTACTTACACGTTAATACGGGACTCTAAAAATGTTAAATTGCAACTCTCGATAACTTGGAAACTTGTGAAAAGTTTATATATGCAAATATATATCCGTACCTGCCCGGAGAACTTTTTTTCTCTCCGTGACATTTATCATCTCCTCTCAGCCACTTTTGCAGCACGCTAAACTTCCCTCCGCCGCCTTCTCTCTCGCGCTCTTTAGCTACTCTCTCCTTCGAGTGGGGTTTCGAAAACTTTGGAGTTCCGTCGGCCTTTTCTGGTGTAAAGCGTTCGCTTCCTGAAAACATTGAAACATTTTGATGCAATCAATTACTTGAATATACTTTTATGATCGTATACCTGGCGAGTCGTGCTGATTATACGAGCCAAAAATGAAAGGATTTGTGTTGCAACACTCAATAGACTCCGCCGTATCCGGCGTATAGTTTTGTGTGGTAAAGTTGAAGCCTTCGTGGCTTACGGAAGGAACAGAAAAGTCGAAACCTTTATTGCTTGGCGAGACGTTCGGATCTGGAATCAGTGTCTTTTTCTCGATCGGCTCGCTCTCTAAGTCCTGCTCTAGTTTCATGTAAATCACGCCAGTTTGCTTGTTGATTGCAAGCGACCATGCCTCTATTCCTTTACACTTATCGAAGCAATATTTCGTCACGGAGTCGTCATCGATGCGCACCCAAGTTCCTTCCTGATTTACACACTATAACAAAGTTATTAAATATTGAGTTATATTAAATATCACGAGTACACAAAAACATAGAAATTTTGTGGTGTAGATCAACTTACATATTCCTGAACAGTGACAGTATTTCCAAGTGCTAGCATTCCAATTGGCGCGCCTTTCAAGCTCGGTTTACTTCTAATATTGTGTCCGGAAGCGCCGCATTTCACGACTATCATACTTCTTCCGCCGTCGAAGGTTACCGTCTTCCTTTTGCTGTAAGTGATCGCGCTAAATTATGTAATAATCAACAATTGTCAATAGAAAGAAACATTTTTTCACATACTCGTCGCTACCATCGGGTCGTTTTCGCAGAATAGTCTCTTTGATAACTTGATCTAAGATCGATTTTGGTTCTTCCACCGGCAGAAGCAGAGTTTTTCCTAGATGTTGATTGTACTGCAAACACCATGCCTCCAAATGACTACTGTTACAGTATTCCTTGATTGTCTCCGCATTTAATCGCAGCCAGACACCGTCATCATTATGAATCTGCTCAAAGAAAATGCAATTTGATATTTGATTCGGTTTGTTATCAGAATTTCTGAAAATGGTTTTTGAGTTTGATATTATCAGGCTGCTCTTGAACTCTGATGAAGTAAACTGAAATCCACGAAACATTGTATAAAACTGACACTAACGCGATTTGAACTCGAAAATCATTTTCAGAAATAGTATACTTTAAAAAGAGTACAATTCATTTAAATATTTCTCACGACTTCGAAAGTTTGAAACGCGAGAGAAAATAATTTGAAAAGAAAATAATTTAATCAAATATTACGAAGAAAATGATAGACGAAATAATTTCCCGACACACGTTGCTTTCATATTATTACATTAATACATTCTACAGTAAACTTATATCGAAATAAATTCAATTAAAAATCAAAACTTAAACCTCTCCAGACATTACCTCATCAATGAAAGCTATAGTGCCGTTAACCGAGACAAATCCGATTTGTTCGCTTTGCAGCGACGGATGAGCGCGTATTCTCAAGCCAGCGCTATTCTTTGCCACGAATTTTCTGAGTCTGCTCGGCTGAAGCTGCGGCTTCTTGACAATGTTTTGAGTAGGCGGTTGCATACCCTCCTTTACCTCGACTTTGTAATTCTAAATAAAATGGAATTGAATTTTAACCTACTTCAAGTATACTTTCAACAGTAAAAGAAAACGAATGAATTTTATTGAATTTAAAGCAACTCTGAAAAACTCCACACAAGTGGTCTATACATACATCCTCCATATTATAGCCGTCCACTGTGATCATCAGTGAATACCAGCCAACCGAAGATGGTGTCCATGTAGCGCTGTAACTACCATCGCCGTTAGGCCTGACCAGCATACTCTCGCTCGATCTCTTCACTGTAGGCGACACGAATCTTAGTTCCTCGAACGAATAATTCTGATAGGCCTTCATGATAGTGATAGCGTAAAAGCACATCTTGTTGTTGATGGTCACTTCGTACGGAACGTCCAAGGAAGGTTGTGGATGACCGCCGAACGTCATTGGATCCGGCTGAGAGACACGACGGATCTTTCTGCTTTGATCGGACTCTGTGATGTCCGTTTTGTCAATCGGCACCGCTTTGACTTCAATCTACAAGAAAAACATGCATCTTACGACTCGGACATCAGTACGTTGTGTCTCTTGAAGGAAGAAAAACCTCGTACTTTCAATCCGGACACGTGTACGACTTCGCCGTATTGATCTCTCGTGAGGACGGTGACGATGGCCGGCCATCCGCATCTCATCTCTTCTCGGGAATAAAGCGCCTCGCATTGAGTGGGATCGACGAAGCTGTCGGGTTGTAGCCATCGCGCGAGTCTACCGCCGCTGGTGCCGGCCGAGCAAGAGACGAAATCACGCAGGAATAGACGTTCGTTTGAATGACAACTGAAAATAGCACAACGTCGAAAATTTTAAAAAGATCGAGACTGGAAAGATTAATAATAAAGCTAACGCGCTGTGTTACAAGACTTCTCGCTAATTTTTCAGATCGTTATATTTATTTTTTTACAGCTACGAGAAAGTTCAAGTATTCCTAATGCAATTCAGAATTTACTGCATATTATAATAAGCAGATTTTTTACTTCGGCTGCTTCGCAGCCGAAGTAAAAGTTCAGAAAAAAATTTAAAAGTTCTTTATGTCAGTATACGCGCAGAAGTTGCGCATTGAATTAATCGTATATCCTGATTAATAAAGCATATAAAATGTAAAACTGTACGGGACTAGAAAGTAAGTAGATAATTTCTGCTGAAACTTTTCATCTTTTGTAATCACGTTTGGAGAGAAAGAGCCGAGAATATAAGATCATCGCGCAATGAAATATATCGGAACATAAACGTCACGGAAGTTTGTTGCCGCGGAGAAGCAATCCTTTATTACGAGATCTCGAGTCGTAAGTTTGTTACGGACTACAGGTAGCGAGATACACGCTTCATTAAAACGAGCTTGTGAGTCCCGATGTCCCTAATTGGTTAGTGCTTCGTGCTCGATCTCGTCTGGATCGCGAATAGAGGACGATGCTCCTCTGCCAGTCAGACAATCGTCGCTTCCCCCGTCCGGGCTCGCCGGACTCAACCCTAATAAGGCGCAATCACACCGCAGTTCTGTTCCTCAGAGCTCGTCAACGCACAATCCGCGCTCCTCTGCTTCCTATATATATACAATATACACGCACCAGCGTACAGAGTTCAGCTTCACGTTTTTAATCGCGAGAACCGGTATTCTGGGAAAAGCATGAGAGGTCTCGCAAGAGTTCGCACGTATCGATTATTACGGTATTCCCGCGGGAGAAATCAGGAGTTGATTAAACTCAATGACAACCAGACTGCGATAATATCTTCGATATTTTTATTAAATTTTATAAATCTGTGTAAAATATGTCGTACGCGATTAGCAAAAAACTTGATTTTAGGTGATAAATATATCATTTTTTAAATAAAACATGATAAGTTCGTTATTTATAAATTAATGTGGAAAATTTCTGGATTGTCTAGGTCAGATCAAATCAACTCCGAGTCTACGTTCGGAAAGGGAGCTTCGATCAAGGTTCGCGGTATCGCGCGCGTATCAAGCCGTGTAACGAATGTAATTTTCGCGAGTCAGGAATAAGCGGCGCGCACAGTGCGCTCTTCGCCATCGATCATAGTCACGACGAAAAAGATGAACGAGCAACACGCCAAAGATAATGGACGTCAGGACGAGGGCCGGTGCATAATACCCGCGAAATCGCGTCACCCGGGATCGGCAAAACGGAGGATATCGTGAGGCTTTAAAGATCGGTATCCGCGTGACGTACAGCCTTTACTTGACTATTTCGGAAATGGGCACTTCGCGAGAGAAGCCGATGTCGAGACACTTGTCGGTTTAAGAAGCGCGTTATGAATGAATGGACGACACGTTTCACATGCACGCGGAAGGTGTCGCACAGGGAAAACGCGCGCAATTTCTCATGGGAAATTAAATGGCAGGCTTCTGCTCATAAAGCGAAGAGACGGTATAGCGCGCTTTAGGGAAATGCTATCTGATGCTATGAAAAGAGCGACGAAGCGGCGAGCACGCAGCGGCGCTCTCTTCAGACCGGGCCGTTTTTACGCTACTATGCGCTCTGTGTCGCGCATTTCCGTTTCCGGTGCAATACATCGGAGACGTAGCTCTCGTTACTTTTTGTCGCGCCTTTCTTCATTGTCACTGCAAGAACACGTATAGTCGCGTAAATTATCGGTCGCTTGCGACTTGCGGAAAACTTGCTAGAGCAATAAACTGCACGTATATTTCTCTTCCAATTATTTATTTTATCGCGTGTTGTCTTCATATCTTTTATGATTACATCGAGTTCCAATCTTGTGGCCCTTTTTAATTTAATGTTTTTATAAATATTAAAAAAGTACTTAGTACATTCTATGTGATTTTCTCTGAGTTATATGTATATATAACTCACACGCATCTTTTAGATAAGTTCACCTTTAGATAAATTTCAGAAAAAAGCTCTATCTCTATTGAAAAAAACTTACATTCTATGAAATACGAGAAGCCAATCGACTAATGTTGGCTGATAATTCTATTGTTTGCTAACATCCGGAGTCAAAAGTAGATGATAACTTAGAATTATTAGTTTAGCAATGTTATGATATATACAAATATAGTTACAATAACGAATTTTTTGAAATATTGTCCAAGTGGTTAATATTTTCGTAAAACTAAATCTGAATATAAAAACAAACCGGTCTCTTTCATAAGAACAACCGATCACAACCTATTGAATAGGGTCACAGCTTACGTAATTATCGTCCGTGATGAACGCTGGTCACCTATGTAACCGAGAGCTCTTTAGACCGTAAGTTGGTCAAGGTCGTTCTTGCAGGTGCTGTTAGGTGTGCTGTCAAAGCATAGAAAATTCAGCAACTACGTTCTCACGGAAGTCAGTCTCCTCGACATGCTTACGTAGCATTCCCGTCGGATCCTGAAGAGAACATCGAGACCTGCATCCTGTTCTTTCGGGCCCCAACGTTGTACCGAGCGTTTATTTCTCGAAAGGCAAAAGAGGGAGAACAAGAGATGGAAAGAGCGAGTAGCAAGGCGAGTCGTGGATTCTGAGTGGGGAGGAGACACCGATCGTGCATGCCACTGACTACAGTTTAAAAGCAACCTCCGTCACGATCGCGTCAGCTGGCTTGTGTAGCTACCCTACCACTTTTTCTTCGTCTTCTTCTGCGACTCCGACCTGATCGTGCGTGTGTCAGCCTGTCGACGGCAGCCGACGCGACAGCGAGTTGCTTGAGATGGTTCAGTCGCTTCTCTTATCGTGCGAAATGTCGATCGTTAAAGATCGATAAAGGAAATGTGCCTCCTTCTATGTCTGGAACGTAGAATCGATCGGTGGAAAAAGCCAGATTAAGGATACAGTGAATGGTACTTGCAAGTACTACAGTGTTATCCAAATCGATCCGCGCGATCGATTCGCGGATCGGTGATGCGTCCGCACTCGCACGTAGTGCATCGCCGTATTACGCGAGTGAGATCGTTGTGAAGAAATCAAAGTGATCGGATAATAATGATTTAACAATCGTATCATTCGATCAAAAATCATCACGATGAGCGTCAAGCGAAGAGTGTTTAGCGCCCTGGACAGGCTTGTTAAGTGTAATTGTATGATGATGCGCTCGATGTTCTTGTGGTATCTCGCGTTTCTGCCGTGCGTGATGGAGGCCACCAATCCAGGGATATGCGCCATGGACGGCTGCAGTTGCACCACTAAGGCGGTGCGCTGGGTCAGCGTCAAGTGCGTCTTCACAAAGGAACAGGTGAATGCAACAACGTGTCCGAATATAACTTTTTGCAAAAATAAAATTTCGCGTTAATTCCAAAAATATCAAAGCGCCAGACAAACATAAATCAGAATTCAATCAGAATTATATTCTTTTTATTGCATTTTTAATATTTTTGAGAACTTCCAGAGTGAAATAATTTACGAGTTAAAAGATATTGCCAGATTGGTGTTTGAAAAATAGATACACAGATGTTTAAACATATTTTAAAAATAACCATCCGTAGAATAATTTATACTTTGATCTACGGTTTTAGGCAATAAAAATATTCTTATCTTTAATATGCCAGAAAATGATCTTTATCGATATCGTAAATCGCGCATCGATGATCGATAACACTTCTTGTTCAGATTCATCATATTAATTAAAAAAAAAAATGATTTAAGTGACAAAAAATTCTACAAAACTGTCGTATTTGTCGAAGACAAACTGCATTTTTGCATTTTATTAATATAATATGCAGCATTTAGTGACATTCGCGAAAGTTATACGAAATCGTTTATCTCAATATGTCCGCCGCGCTGTTCCAAAAGATGATTCGTTAACGCGCGACAGTGAAAGTTTACCGAAGTCTCTCGGCGAGACTTGGAATTGCCTTCCATGTAGGATTAGCATATAAATCATTGGCCCGTAAATACGGTGGGAATATCACATGCACGTATATTCGCGCGCAAGTGCACGCAAGTGCATGATACGTCGTAGGCGTAAACTGGAATTAGTCGTATAAGCCTGTATATATCACATTTAACTGTTGCAACGATTTCAATTAAAATTAAAAATCTAAACAATAAACTTTAAACAATTCAGGAGCTATATTTTATCACGTCTATTGTTAGAAGTATCTAATTTAACTATAATAAAAAAAGAAAACTTATGCGCGCAACAGACTCTATTTTCAAGTGCAAAAAAATATTTTGAACATGTGTTGCTCATAAAATGGTAGCATGAATATTGTGTTACATAAAATATTGCGTTTTAAAGACATAAAAATCATGTGAGTCATAAGAACACGACGCAGGATGCCTTTTGTAAATTAATGTAAACCGTCTTGTCCCTGGCCACCCGAGGTGTTCAGGCACGAACGAAACAAGATGCAACTTGTACGTTCAACAGCCGCAGCTCTACTTGCTGTCAACTGTACTCGGCTAGATACTATCCACAATCCGGTGCAATCCGGTGTATTACGGAGATGCGATGCACTTCGCAGTTCGTGTGAAGTTTTTGACAAGAGAGACTCGAACTGCGAAGACACGATAAAACTGTCACGTGCAACTACCAGTCGCGATAACTCGTTTGAGTAACATAACGCCCGTGAGGCAAGAGATGTAGCGAGATCTCCATTTTAGATTTTAAAACGGAATTGTAATTAAAAAAATGTTTTAGGTAAACTTAAAAAATCCGACCTTGTATCTGTAAGTCGAGAGACAAGTGCAAAACCTTCTGTGACATGTATATGTGCACACTGTGCACATTTTGACTTAGTTTCGAAAATGAATTCTACGATAAATAATAGAAATCTTTGAATATATAAAGTTATTATATGAAACAAACTTAAAATCATATTGTTGAAAATTAATAACAATAGTTGCAACAACTCGGCAACGACTTGTTGTACGACTTTGATGTTGTGTTTAAATTACCAATCTCAAACTCAATTCTTTGATAGCGAAGACATTTGATTAAATAACTTCGTTTTGCTATATTACAAGAATAACAAATCCTAATTATAAAAAGCGTATATAATGAGAATCATTAATATTAATATTTCATAAGTAACGTGCAGAGCTGATAATTCTTCTACAGACAGAGAGATTGAGTTTCTGCTATGCTTCCTGAGCACAAACTGGACTAAGTCTATTCCTTATCCACGCTCCGATCAGTTACTCGCGTAGAAACGCAACGGAAACCAGTTTTAAGCGGTATTCACAGCACATTCTCTTTTAACATGTCGAGCTCTAAGAAGCTTATTAAATCATTTCGTTTCAATGCCTTGTCGTCATTCACACTGCTCTTAAAAGTGTTCTAGATAATCGTGATAAATTATAAAGTTATATTACACATAAAAGCATTTTATTTATAATTTCTCTTTAGTTAAAGAACATACATATAATAAATTGAAGATTTGAAGGCAATGTTTTAGTTTTTAGTACAAATATTTAAATTTATTTTTTATGGTAGATTTTAATTACATGTAAAATAATATTATAACAACATATCGCACACAAAGCTTTGGTGACAAAGCTTTTTCTAAATAATAAACTTCTGAATCATTGAGAGTTCCGTGTTTGTTCGATAAGCGCCTGCCATATTAAGCGTAGGCATAATACGCAGTACAAAGAACGATTGATAAATATCCGAAACAACGCAAAGATAGCGACAATAATATCATGTTGTTGTTATCGTTGACAAGTTTCATCTTTCAGAACTAATGTCAAACGCTGGCTTATTATCGCCCATAGTGTTTATGACCGCTCGCGAGCATTATGACATGAGTTTTTGTTCGTTTAACATCGTCTCCAGAAACAACAAGTGGCAACATTGGACCACTATTATACTAACGGACGGCAAATACTTGGTAATCAAATCAGATTCAGCCACGGCGTCACTTATCATTCCAACACCATTAATTCCATTTACTGTGCAGCCAAGCATTGCGCCGCGCTCAGTAACTGGCCGGACTCCTTGCTGGCTTGTGCAAGTTCACCCGTATCGAAACAAGGACACTCTAATTTGATCGGCGGAAACGACAAATCAAGCGGCGATCAAATACTGAAATCACGACGAGAAGAGTGTAGAAATGCGCGAATCTCTCTTATATAGGGAAATAATACGAGATTTCCTATTGCGGTAGTCAGCGATTCCGACAATAAAAAGTGACTGATTCGAACATTGACGTCTTTTAATCTTTACATATACAAAGTATCATTATTTTTTTATTAATTTATATTAATAGGTATATATTTAAAAAAATGTTTGCTGTCTTAGAAAACAATAATAATAATATAATAATATTTAAAGTATACGAGGATATCTTACATGTTTTATCAAAGTTTTTATTTATCTTTGCTTATTTTAAAAATGTATTATCTGTTATTACTGACAATAAGATATTTTTTTGACTAGTTCAACTCAAGCCACATAAAGCCACATAGTATATTTTAGAAAATTCAAAAGCTCAATTGAAATATTAGAAAACGAGGCACTTAACGGAGCATTGCGCGTCTCGCGTCGTTAAGTCCGCGAATGCGACTCAAAGTGCAATTCCTCGCAATGACCACGTGTACGCGCGACTTATGTTAGGAAAGATTTCCCAACAATCAAGCTCGCTCTTGGCGAGTAGTTCGGATTCGATAGATTCCTCGAATTCGTCCTCGTGTATTCGGTCGGACTTAGGTGACTTCCGCTGCATGCAATTTCCGGTCAGAGCGTTCACTACGAGCAAAGTAAATGTACGACGATGCAGCTGCTTTAGAAGTACTTTTCTCCGTTCGTTTGTTCGAAAACTCGGAATTTATATCACTATCGCCGCTTTTAAATTTTTACGTAATGCAATATCGCTTCTCCCGCTTCGTTCTAGTTCTAGTTTCGGAATTGAATATTTCATGGAAAAACTTTATCTCGGTCCGTTCTCATTTTACAAAGGAACGAAGAATCGACTTAACTGCGGCTCGAGTTAAGCAACTGTTAATAAAACTGATCTCTTTAATTGGATTCTTATGCGGGCGGCAGGCTCAATTCGCGAGCTCCGATCCGCGTGGCTAATATTCAAACGTGAGTCTTCAAAGTGCATCGCGCGCACTGAGATTTAATCCAAACGCTCGCGCGGCACCGTTATTCGTGGCCGTCGACCCGAAATTACACGTGGAAACAACAATTAACGCCACGTGCTGGTCACCGCGCTGAACAATTTTGCATGGTGGCAGTTTAGGCGTGCGATTTAACGGGCTCGTTAATAAGCAGCGGCTTTTCCCGGGCTAACTCGATTACAGCCTGATCGCGATTATTGGGACAGAGGCGAGCAGCGGAGGCAAGCGAATCTGTTAATGCAACCGGCGAAAACAATACGCCGCCGATTAAAACGCGGTTGCGTGCAGCTCCGCTGCTGTTGGCCCTTTCCGCAACGCGACGCCGCTTCTCTCTGTTCTTCTCTCTATCTATCTATCTGTCTATATGTATATATATGTATATATCTCTCTCTTCTCTCGCTGCCGTAATCATCTCGAGTGGAGCGAATAAGCCTAACAATCGGAACTGGAAAATAACACGTCGCACGAGAACGATAGCGGCACTTAGGACGGAAACGATGCCACCAGATATGTATACGTACTTATATGTGTACGTGTGCGCGTGTACGCGTTCGATGAGAGAGAAAGAGACCTGGCTTTATAGAACTCGTTCTCTCCGCACGTAATTATTATTGTTACTCCCCGGGAAACAAAGCTGACCCTTTTCGAAATCGTTCATTCGGCGCATCGTGCGTTGAGTTTTACGAGAACGACCGATGGACGACGACAGACGAACAAAATTGCTCGTCGTTTTCGAGGACGGTTCGCACCTCCACGGGTTTTTTTATCCGCATCGCCTGCTTCAGCTGTCGATAGATTAATAAACTGACAGCGTAGTTTTCTAGGCTCCGAGGGGAACGGTGTGACGCAGGAGAAGAACGATAAAGGGTGAGTGGGCATATCGCGGTGGGAATTTCGTGCGCACAAAACAGCGCCGCGATAGAATGTCAGGCTTGATCCTCGCCTCGGCTCAATTTATTCACAATAGACCCTTTGAACGAATTACACTCCGCTCCACGACGACGTATCTCTTCTGGTCGGGGCGTCAACGCAAATGAGAGCCTGATCATGCGGGCTGGTCTGCGTCAGCGGGAGAAGAAGTGTATCTTCAGGATAATCTTACGTAAATCGAGAGAACAGAACTTTGTATGTTGATATGACCGATGTAAACGCATTGGAATTTATATTGTATGGGAAAGAAACGAAGTTAAACAGATGCACATATATACGACCGCATTGTATAAATTTGTAGTTTTGAGTCTATCTATCTGTGAAAAAAACTGATAATATATCTAAGATCTTGGAAACATTCACCTTGTCAAATGTTATCGGAGAGTTAGTACATAATGGGAGTATTCAGTTGGAACTTGTATGACTTTGTCGCACATATCTACAACCGGCACGAAACTTCCCGCGTTATGTCTCCACTATCTCTTATTAATTGATGATACGCTCGACAGGTCTAAGAATATCATCAACTTAATAAACGAAAAACATTTACATGTGGAAAGTTAACAGTATCGTCGTAGTCATTCTACTGTGTTACCACCAACTATCACTCTGACCTGTCTTCGCGTTTCTCTGCGCAATATTTCACAATTAAAAAACGGCCGGCCGCGCGATTCGAAACAATTCCCCAGCTTCACTGACCGCACCTACGAAAAACGGAGAGGGAGATCTTTTATCACGCTCGTGAATCTCGGAGAGAGTTGCGTTCTCACTCGCCGACACACTACCGGTCCCGATAACTTTGATAACCCAATAAACGGGTCGAGGGGAGTGGAGATCCGGCGCGATCTCGATCGCGCTATTATCACTCTCTCTCTCTCTCTCTCTCTCTCCCCTATCTTTCTCGGACTGCCTCAATTCGCGCATCTCTACGGGATGATAAATTATTTTAGGACGCTGTACAATACGTGTGCACGCGCATCCGAGAGCCGATTGCAGTTTGCCGGCTTTGTCTGGAGAATTTGCTCCGGGGGCGTAGATATAGCCCGACATCCTGCTTCGTTCATTCGCAACGATAACTCTCTCTTTCTCTTTCCCCCTTTTCTTCCTCTCTCACTCGCTCACGTGTTCTCTTCAACATCCCTCCTCTTCTGCGAGTTATCGCGATTAGCCACACGTGCGAAGTGCCTCGCCTATCTGCGCGCGAACATGTCTCTCTCTGTATATATTGCGCATATGTGTGGCGGGAGACCGATCAAATACGTGATGCGTTTATATGCTTACCCGGCTGAATTGTACGCCGATATCCTGTATCTTCCGCAACCGACCGTAACGAAACCGTGGAGGTGTATTCCGGACTCTCCGATGACTACTCAGGCTATCACGTTAGAAATGCTTTTCAGATCTTGTCTCTCGCGTTTCAATTCAGAATATTCTTCGGAAAAAGATTTTTCATTTAAAAGAACGTGATATATCAAAACTTAAATTTCTCTATTGCAAAAAGACAAACCGTCCAAGACGTGACTCATCTCTATTAATTATACACATAAATTAAGATTTTTATTATTTTGCTAATTTATGTTAGAATTTCATCTAATGACTCTACAGTAGATTCTCTTATCCAGTACGGTCTACACGTTTGCTAATTTAATGATATCAAGTGGAACAAGCGTTTATCTTTCGACAACTGACACGTAGATAGACACGATTGATAAAATCTCGAAGTACGAGCGAAGCGAAAAACCAGAGATGTAGATCGCGCGAGATTAAAGCGATAGAAATGAAACGAGAGCGATAGCCGCTGGCTCGTCGCACTTAGCAGATCGCAGACCATCTAGTACCCAGGGTGTGCTGCGGCAATTAACCGAATTATCCCTTGACGCGACCCGGGTCGGAGGCCCCCGGTGGCATAATGGCGCTCGCTCGCTCGCATGTCAGCAAAAGCAGGCGTTTCCTAGCTGCGGAGGCCGTATGCGTGTGCACGAGAAGCGAGTAGTAATTCCATCCCCGATGCAACGCGCAATGAGAGAAGGCGAGTGTCAGGCGGGTGCATCGCCATTCCGCGAATTAACTTCCGGCATTTCCCGTGGCGACCGCTATAAAGCCGCTTCGGGCTCCGCGAATTTCGCGGGAACGCGCTATGTATATCATCGATCCTAGTAATAATGGTACTTCTCTTCGTCACGAGACTACGTTCATGTTGTTAAGAAATTCGTGTTCCATAAACTTTGTAAATTTTTCCGCTGGATAATCCTATCAAAACTGAGTGTCTCTTGTAAATTTACGTGTGCGATTGTTCAGTAATTTAAATTAAGCATTTTAACCTTCAATTAAACAAGTAAGCAAAAAAAAGTACGTAAACTCGATGATACGGCTCGGCAGATGCAATATTTAAACCTTGTAATAACACGCTAATGAGCCGAGTAATTAAATCGGAATTGTTTAACACCCGTCGTTAAAGAATGCGAAAAAAATGTATAATTGTAATTTCGTTATATCGAATAGTATTAAATATTCAGTCTCATTGTATGGAATTACTCACACATCAATGATATCCTAACGTTATATAGAATAATACGAGTTATTTTATTTAAAATGTATCTTTTAATCTAATTTCATATTCCGCATGTTTTCAAGTTAATTTTGTATTTAAAAAGCGCGGACATTGTTACTCGTGCAATCGGTTCACGATGGCGATCATATTTTTTTCTTTTTTTAAAAAAAACGATATGTATAAAGATTCGGGATCGTTATAAGTTAATTTTGACAAAGACAGCAGACGCCTCAAAGATCCCTCTCACTCCGGAGTTGAGAATAACTCGATTGTCTTCGTCCCGTTCACCTCGAACTAGAACTAGACAGAATCGGACTATTTTTAAACGCTGTTTCCTCGAGCGCGTCAATTAACTAACCAGGCACAACTTCGTCTTGTCAGACACGAAAACGAAGACTCGAAACTTTACATATAGGCTCGACAGCAGCCTTCGTCTTCGCGCACTTCCACTTATCCGGTTCATTCATCTCGAGATGATCATCTCTCGCCGTGATAAACGGATTTGTGAGTGTCTGGGTAGCGAGAATTGTCGTGACGACGACGACGACGCAGAGAAACGTTATCTGCGTTTCGATTAGCGCTTCCATTAGAAGTTAATCCATCGACTGATGATATATAGCCGTCAATTCGTCGCCAATTTCGATTCAGACAGCGAATCCTTGACGTACGTGACCTGGCTGCCGTTAAATTCAACGTGCGAACGACGTGCGCGTAGAATCGACATGCGCAACGCGCATTTCCAAAGCTGCTTAATTATTTATCCATTCGCCGGAGCGATTCTCGTCGTGTATGATTTGGGAGTCGGTCGTATTCGACAACGACGCAGGACCACGAAGGTCGTGCAAAAAAATTTAATGGAAAGACCGCTCACTTATTTTCGCACGTAATTCATCTTACGTAACTTCTCGTTCTTCACGTTTTATTTTCATTCATCCGTCATCCGCGTCAGCCATAATGCGTTAGTATAATTACCGTTTTCTCACCACCTTTCTCCATAATGTTTGACGCAAAATCAACTATCGCGATATTAGACGAAGTAAATTTAGTATCGTGGAAGACTTGCAATTTATCTTTATTTTTATTTATGAAAAAATGTGTGCCTACAGTAAGTACAAATAAATACATATACAACCATAAAACTCTCGAATATATTCAACGCATCTCAATAATTTTAACAATTTGAATTATATCTGTGTTTTTATGTTTTGTTACGTGGAATCTACGTGAAACTTTGTAATAACACAAAGCATAGTTTCCCAAATATCCAAACAGTCAGTGCATAACAATAATTATCAAATTATATCTTTTGAATCCGTAACAAAATTCCTCAAACATAAGTAAAAATTTACTTATGACTACATTGAAATACCTAACGTGAAATAAAAATGAAATAGTTAACTTTATCGAAGCTGATTCGAGTCACATTCAATATCCTCAGTATCATCTTCCTTTGTTATTGTTTTCTCTTGCGTTTACGTTGGCAAGCAGAAATATTTTATTCGTTGACATCATTGTTTACGAGAGATGCATTAGGCCATTTTAATAAACAAGACTTCCGTTTCGTTTTCTTGGTGAACGTGGCACGTGGCCAAAACTATCAGTTTTCTCAATGCCGTAGGACAAATTCGCAAAGTCGGCTACCGCGATTCACGACGGTATTCGCAATCCAGCTAAAGTGGTCTGTTCTCTTTATTTCCGTTCCGATGCATTCCAACCGGCCACAACAGCCACATTGTGTAAGTGAAAATAATGTTTCCTCGCGTGCGCTACGTCGACTTGCGATTCATCGATATTCCAGACAGTCGGCTTTCTTGAGATTCCCTTTGCTAACGGTATACACACGGTATACACTATCTCTCCCGCGTAGCAATCCTACAGTGGCTCGTCGCCAGAAAGCAACGTTCTGTCGATATTACTAAGTTTACTTCCGCTGTGCGCTGTGTTTGGATAACTGATCAAATAACGCAACTCGACTGCAACAATATTAACGAATGCGTTCTTTGTTGTATTACGAAGCAAAAAATATCGCGACATTCGAGACTTATTATATTTCAAATAAAGCCAATTGTGTACGCCAATGTAAAGAAGAGGTTTAAACGGAGAACAGTTTTATTACAAATTTATATTTTTTGTGTTGTGCATCTAATAATAAAGTGGTCGGATTTTTTTATATTTAAATCGAACGATCTTTGTATCGAAAAAAGATGATACTAAAATAAAAGTCAGGTGCTGTAACATTTATATTGCTAAATGTGTCGTAAAAATATCGGAACTTGAAAAAAACTTCTGAGTTTTCCTCCCACGAAGAATCTTTTTCCGAACATATGGAATCGAATTCCCCTGAAACGATAACGGAAACGATTCGATACGCTCCGTTGCGGAGTAAAGCAAAGCGACACGAAGCAATGTTGAAATAATGTACTCTGAAATTTCGAGACGGGTCAGAACAAATTGACCAGCCGTTCTCACGTAACTTCAGCTGTTGAAATATTTCAAAAATTTCAAACGTTTTCATAAGGATTCCTCTTTGTCTATATAATAGCCTCTACAAAACTGTTTTCTTAAGAATCAGTCAAAGCAAACGCCGAAAGACCGCATACACATGCGTACATATACATATATGCACAGAACCTTCGATAGTCTTCTAAACCTATAATAAACCCTTGATAAATCGAATCGGACATCTCGGTATTGTAAAATAGGCACAATTGATCCGGCAAAATGTTTGCCACATTTAATAACTTACGTAATGTTAACGCTCGCGTGTTGGCCTATCGATCGCAATGTAGACGAACGCGGACAAACGTATGGAAATTAAATTGCTGCCTATGGAACGTATTGCGCAACGATCATAGAAAATTCTATGATGGCTGCGAGCCAGCGTGCGGTACCGCGAAATTAATTCGTACTGGCACTCTAACGTCGCCCATAACTCGCGTGATCTCGAGAGAGATGCTCTTTGTGTTCGAAGGCGACGCAGAAATAACCGGCGTTATTCGCACGCGTCTCAGCCTTTGAGTCACACGTGAAACGAGTACGATTTTAAGTGCGGTCTTAGTCACTCATCGAGGACAGAGAGAAGAGAGAGATGGACAGTCAGAGAGAGAAAGAGAGCGACGCATTTTCCGACTTGTCTCAGACTTGCGTTGCGCACTTTTCGCACCTGACCGCATTTCTCTTCTTTACGTTTCAAAGTGTCAACTGCGACAGCTGTTTCGCCGTGCGACGTATCCGATGTGACGTCATTGATGTGCAGCGCACGATGAAAGAAGAGATCCCAATAGAACGCCGTATAGTTGACACACAACGCGCACATTTCGCGCTTTTTCCCGTGTGTCTCTATTTCGCTAATTAACTCTTTCCCGCGAGCGCAGAATTTTCGTTCTGGATTATAAGGAAGTCGCGCATGTTTTTAATTAGGGACGAAGCTCGAACTGTACGTATTCTCGCTATCGTCCTCCGGCTAGGCATTATCGCGTTTACTTTGTCCGCAGTATTATCAAACGGGGTGACGTGTATTTCATCAGAGTTAACGCACATGAAATCTGTGACACGTTGTAACAAATAACGGAGATTCACGAAAATATCATAATTTTGTTTAAAAACGAAATAATAATCTCCTTGTGTAAAATATCAGGTAACTATTCACAAGATATATTCAACATTAATTTTGAATAAATCTTATGTAAATCTATTACTATAGATTTACATAAGTTTTTATATACCATAGAGCACAGTTAAATATTACATACAATGCATTCGGCATATAGTTGAATAGTAACAGTTAAATTTCAGTTTGTAGATAGACGCGTCTGTAGATAGATGCATATATATTTCATGACAGTAAAATGATATAAAATATTACCTCTCTCTATTTCAATTCATCATATGGCGCATATACGCAGTTAAGTCCTGTGCGCTTCAAGTGTGCGTCATACGATGCTCGTGAAACTAAACTCCGTACTATCGAAGATCGTACCTGACCGGATGATCTGTCGTCGTAATGAAGCTGCAGTCACCGTGGTCCAATAAGATCGTCTGACATACAGGCGTAATCGCGATATACGTCGTTTATTTCTCTCCCGTTCTAACATGTATATTTGTAATGCAAGTCGCGCAGCGATGTCAAACGATACGGGGAAATATGGTTCGTTCTTTTCCCGGCACTATCCAAGGACAACTCGTTCGGTTGAAATCGAACCGCGAATTATGCATGACATGGAGTCGCGAGCGCGATGAAACGGCAAAACAACGAGAAGAACATCGGAGCTTCGTGTTACCGTGTGAATGTGTGTAACCAAGAGACGGGATGCGAAAGTCGAACCGTACGCATTACTCGCAGACGACAAGCGTGAACAGTAGCATGACTCATCGGCGTGTTCTAATGAACTCTTGAAACGATTTTCCGGTCCTTTGAAGGAACCAACGTGGCTGCGGACGTTGTATTATGCAGCGTACCTAAGTCTGTTTTTTCGCGGACTTTAAAGTCAAACGAGAAAATAAACCAGAATACACGGAAAAATAATTTTCGTCGAAAAATCAACAACCGCACATCCGAACCTTTGGAACAAGTCCAAACGGGAAGAGAGCAATAATTCCTGCTATTTAAAATGTTCGATAAGTTTTGGAAATATAACGAGAGAGAATTAAAGAGAAACTATTTACACACACAAAAATATTTATTCAAGACAAAATATAAAACAAATATAAACAATTTCCGTGTTTTATCATATATATTACGTGTTTACATTACCGCTTAAAAAATCTGTAAATATCATAAATTGTAATAATTAGCATGTTTTTTTAGTGTAAAATTAATTCTGGAGAAATATATATTTATTGTTAGTGCTTTTATACACACACACACATTGTTTAAAAAGAAGAAAAACCAAAAGATAGTACGGTCAGAAAAAGATTAATTGAATTAGGCGTATGTGTGCATAGTAGCACGTACGAAGTAATTTAATCGCTGAATGTTTGCACTTTAGCGCACAGCCGCTATCGTGCTTCTCTTCCCATACCTCACACGCGGAAGGCATTATAATGAATCAAGTCATCGTGCAGTTAAGATCGCTTTAACGCTTCGTGTCTCCGGGGCACAGTTAACAGGCGCGTGTAAATGGTTGTTGTGATATCTCTCTGACAAAAATATTTTCAGATAACGAGTTTAGTTGTCGACCAAGTTAAAGATGAAGTCCCTCCCAAGGGGAGGAACCGGATGCGGTCAGATGCACCATGAAAAATAAAGCTTCGCAGTCTTTGAGAATAGGTACACGAGAGAATAAATAATTTCCTATGAACCATACGAAAAAGGCCATCTCCCTGAAGAGAATGAAAAATCGGGTCAATGTTTATTTATGAATCGTCGAAAATTCACATTCCCACGGGGAAATTCCATTTTTCGAGGGAGTCAGATTTCTCGTTCTCGACTATGAGATTTCGTGAATTTGAATTATACCGCTGGCCGCCGAATATTGGACTGTCTTTTGTATTTTTTAGTAGTGCGCGGCTATATTTTTCAGTCGCGCGAAAGTTGTCAGAATATTCTTTTTGCGAAAAGCTTATCGTGCAAAGCGGTAATCCGCGTTTCTGGCATAAGAGTTTTGGAGAAGCTTAAAGAAGTTCGGATGACATATATGATCGAAGGTGGAGAATATAACGCAAACTGGCGCTGAGATAAACTTATAAATAGCCGCTATAAGAAACTGGCACATTGAATTCAGTAGAAATATTTTAAATGTACTCTTTCTGAGACCGGAAATTCTATTATTCAACAAGACTATAAATAACCCTATTCTATTACTTGTCTGCGTTAATAAGTTATTATTTAGTTTTTTTTTCGACAAAATAAATAATAAAATTGTAAATTTAAATTCTTTAAGCAAACCAATTAATCATAAACAAATAATGAATCATTAAAAACTTGAAGTATTTAAAGTTGGAGACAAAAAGAAAAAATCATATATGCGCACTTATATACCTGTACTACAATCTCAGAAAACAGTCTTAGTCTCTCCTTGTAATAATATTCACACATTACGCAATCAAGATGTAAACTTAGATAGAGAAACCAACGAAGCGCACGGCCTTGGTACAAGATGTCGATGACGCGACGTTTTACCGTCTTCCTTATAATTGCACCTGCTAATATTTATCCGCAAACAGGTCTCTTATTACTATCGTATTTATTTATTCTTTTACTGCGTCTGTCTAGAATGTTGAACTGTTGGAAGGAATCATTCCACCGGACGCGACAGAACTCGAGGTCTCTCACTGCCGAGAACTGAGAATACATGCAGGCGCGTTTGACGGCGGAGTGCCGCTGAAACGCGTTTACGTCTCGAGGATTCACAGCGTGGTCGCGAAAAGACAGGCCTTTCAAAACATCAGTACACCCAACACGCATATCGAGGTGTCGGAATGCAACAGCGTGTTTTTGGAAAGCCACGCTTTTCGAAATACTCGCGGCACTGTGAGCATTTCGATATCGCGATGCAAACACGTGGAAATAAAGCCGAACGCTTTTTCGTGGCTGTTGTGGATCGCGGTGAAGGAAGTACCATCCTTGGAGCTCTCCAGCAACGCCTTCAAGTTCGAAATGACTCACCATGGACGACATGGACCAGCGACCAAGGTTGAATATCGTTATTAATCTTGATAATTAATAATGCTATTGCATGCGTTATTAAGCAATAATTGTTGTGTTCCGCTGTATTTAAAGCAAAAGTTACAACTGATATGTATCTATCGAGATACTATTATTGATAATATTATTATCATCATGATACAATTACATTATACACATTAAATTCTGATATCAAATAACAATTAATACAAATAGATTCGGCGATAAATTATTTGAAATAACACTCCGCTTTGAATATTACTAAATCGCACGTCTACGTCGCTGAAGTTCCGGAAATTTAATTATAATTTTTTTCTACGACACCTTGCGATACAGATAATGTTCCAAAAAGTGAGGATCGCGGAGTTACCTAAGGCGGTGTTTCCTTCGGCTGTCGCGGAGATTCGTATGGACAACATCAAGACGAAGGTCATACGTAAAGATGCTTTCTGCGCGATGACCATATTCAACGTGATTATCAGCAACGCGACCATCGAGGATATTCAAACCGGTGCCTTCAGCGAGAGAGCACTCATTCACAGCCTCGAGTTCGTCGATGTAGAACTTAAAAATATCAACACGGCAGCTTTCAGAGCCGGCCACGATAATTTGACGATTCAATATTCAAGGTTCGACAGCAAACTTGCACGCGATTTTATAAAAGTGTTGATACGCGTATAAAGAGAAAATATTTATAGGTAGTAAAATAAAATCCCAAGTAATCTCCATTAATATATTTTTTTGACTTGACTTCTTACTGTTCTTCGATTTTTATTGTCTACTGTTTTGATCTTGAAGTTTTAATATTTTTTAAGAAGTACTGTGTGTAACATGCGCACTTTTTTTTTCTGTTGTATTGTTTTTTAATCTAGATTGTGCGAGGTGAGAACCGGTGCCATCAACATTTCGGCAGCAACCGTCACTTTCAGCAACAACGAGTTCGAGCATCTGCACCATGGTTCTATAGTGCTGGATTTGTGGAATCACATTGCGATCGATCACAATCTATTCGTGAATCTGGAGAACGACGCTATCAAGGCGGAGGTGGGTGCCGCTAACGCATCCAACTTCGAATTCTCTTTCACGGGCAATCATATACACAAAGCATCGCCGGGATCGCTCAGATTCGCGGCAATATCACAGAGCGTAAACTCGGCGCGCGTCGGCAACAATTACTTCAAAGAGCAATGCAGTTGCAATCTCGAGAACTGGATACGCCAAATGACGGGACGCAACAGCTCTGTCTCGTGGATGATGGACTCTAGTTATTGCATGGTTGACAAGCTCTTAGATAGATGCTTTAATCTGCCAGAGGGCTACATGCCCATGGGGAATTTCACAAAACTAATTTGCGCGCAACGCCATCATGTCGTCAACTGCGAGAAGCCGTCGCCTAAGCCGGAGCCGAGCGTTAGTCCGCCCAGTGTGGGTCCGCACATTTACCCGAAACAAAAAGGATTCTTCGACATGGAGATGAACGAATCGGAGCAGTTGGAACATGCGAAAAGAATCATCGTCATCGTCTTTGTCGTGGCGGTCTTTATTGTTCTCGTGGTGATTTTGACTGCAGGAATTCTCTACATGCGCCGCCGCGGCGTGTGTCCTAAATTGACGTCCTATCCATTGATGACTCTAACAAACTGGTTTTCATCCAGCAACGGTGTAACTGCCGCGACGTCCGCCAGGTCAATCTCAAGGCTGAGCGTTTCTGAATACGCTGGTCTCCAACCAGAGACTAGGATTCTCGACGTAGAACCTCAAGCAGAAACTACCGAGGATGACGACGAGAACGATTTTTATTCGTACACGGAGAACAAGGCCACGCAGACGTTACCAGAAGAATTGACAGAGGAGTATCTGCAGGATCTTCGGGAGCGATTAAACGATCCTAATAATTATAGTCAGGCAAGAGACATGATCGAGCATCTGTACGATCTCATCAAGGTCGAGGAGAGTTGTAACAACAACAATGACCGGCAACCAGCGAGCGATCGGGAAGAGAACGCGTATGACGTGATTCGGCCGATCAGAAGACCTCGAGGAACGATCAGGCCATCCGTCACCGTCGGCACGAAAGCGCCATCTTTAGAGAAACTTCTGCCGAGCGGAATACAGGCCAGACCGCTCATCACGGAGTATGCGGAACCGCGCGATCAGCGGACCAACGATCAGAATCACCTGTACGCCGAGTTACCGGGTGACGAAACAATGCCTAGTACCAGCAGGCTGTCGCAACCGATTTTGGAAAGTTTAATTGGAAGGGCACCGCAGCCATTGCCACCGGATGTGGTAAACGATCACCTCGTCAATGGCAGCGATCGAGTTTCAAGAAACTACTGTTACGACGATTTCAAATCTCCGCAGAGTTCGAGGCCGGATTCAACGGACAAAAATCAGCCTGGTAGGCCGATAAACTTCTTTAAGGTTTTGGGCGAGACCATCCTGGGTAGCAAGATAAGCAACAAGAGGCCAAACTCATTACTGTGTGAATATGCCGAGCCGTCCGACGCGGCCGCTCATCTGTATTTGGAGCTGCCAGAGGTACAACAAACGTCCGCGACCACCAGCAAGATGGCCAATCGACCGTTGCCTACAAAACCCGATCAGGATTCCGTAGCTGCAAACGCAACCACGGCGTAGCGGCACCTATTGTCTGTGATATATGTTTTATGCATTGTTGAGAGCAAAGACTAATGTTTCTCTTCTTCCTTTTGCCAACCGCTTGAGGAAAGTGTTCGTGAGCAATATATGCGTGTGTTGAGCGGTTGCATAAGAGAACAAGGCGACTCTTCACTGAGAAAGGCTATATGTGCCACAAAAGTGAGGAGAAAATATGTCGGAAATTAGTACGTATATAAAGGTCGACAAAGCTTAGGTGCACGTATTAGAAACGAGGTGTCTTTTCTTTCGAGCTGTGCGTGAATAGATCCTTGTTGGAACAATCAACGTATACACACAACCAGTTGTGTCATCTGAACGATTTTGTTTTTGTTATAAATAATCGACCAAAGTCAGGCTTTACGCAAAACTGCTGCAGCGTGTGCCAAAATAAATGCATTTTACGCTTGCAAATGATATATAGTGATAATTCAATGGACTTACTTATCTATGAGTGATTTAGTGAGTCGTTGAAAAATATCACGACAGAGAGAAGTTTAAAAATTTATTTATAATTATTTTCAAGAGAGATGACTGCAAATTCATATTTAAAGTATTAAAAACAAAACTCAATCAAAAGGAAAGTATAAAATTGTTTTTTAATATTCATAATTAACTATTTATACAAAAAATATAAACAAAGAAATACAAAAATGATTTTTTATTACAAATTATAAAGCTCGTAAAATGTTCAACTAAGTATTAGTAGGTCGATACGGGCTAATATTTTTACAGGTAACTATAGATAAAAATTTGAACAAAGAAATACAAAAGTTGTTTTTTATTATTTGTAACTTATTAAATTAATTAATTTGTGACTTTTTATAACAATTTTAAAGGATAAAGTTGCGAACGATAAATAACGTGTCTACCTTCCACAATTACACTTCCTGCACCAATCCGTTATTGACTTGATTCAAACAACATTGAAGCTCGCGCAGAAATACGGAATATCCTCGATTTGTTTCCAGTAATCAATCCGTTTGAATGGGCGATAAAACACACCGCATGGGGGTCCAATAATCTCAGACCACCTTTCGGATGCGCTCGAACAAGTATCTCTCGTTTGAGATAACGCGCACCGATGTCCGAGAGGAAAACGTATTCCAATTCACAAAGTACTTATTCGTAAGTTCACCGAGCGCACATCGATTTCTCCTATCTAAATCTCTCATGTTCAAAGTGCCCCACGCTGCGCTCTCGTCGTCTTATCTCGAAGAAATTTTACGATTCAAGTAGTTTCCACTAGACGTGGCCTTTCACTTGCTACTCGGGAAAGCTTTCGGGTTCAGGATTCGTCACGCGGTTACTCGTTCCTCTTTTTTCCTCAAAAACAACGCGCAGTGGTGCTCCTCTCGAGGAACGCGCTCTTCGAGATCTTCGAAATGTAGTCGCGAGCCCACTATGTGATTCGCCTTGCATTCACCTACGATATGGAAGAACCGAGAGAGATATTCTTAATCTCTCTCAGGGCGCGCAGTCGGTGTATATTCAACGGCGAGACCAAACTATTCCATGAAGAATGTAAAAGGAACAAATGGAGCCGGGGGCGGGCTGCGACGCAGCTGTTGACGTCTAAACGGCCGCGTTCTCCGCTTCCACGGACGGTAAAACCCAGAGAAAACTCTCTTCAGCTGAGTAACGGAAAGCAACAAAGACGATTCGTCGAGCATGATGGAAAAAGCGATCCGTGCGAAAGAAACATCTTCTCTCGGCTACTAGAGACAATCAATTTTCCTAATTTCGTGTCCTGCTTGTATTCTCATTCTCTCTCTCTCTCTCTCTATTATTCGCATTCCTTTTAGTAATTCGTGCTCGATTTTTCCCTCGGCGCGAATTTAATTTAAGACCTAATTATCGCGCTATTTAACGTACAAAATTAAAGCACCCCGGTAAATTAAACGTCAGCGGCGCAAATGAATGATAGGAGCCCCCCCTTTACTTTTCAATTAATTTAGAGCTAAATGTACGTGCCGTGTATGAGAATTTAATTCACATAAGAAATTGCCGAGCGATTTAACATTAAAAATTGAACACGCGCGGTATAAGTTGATAAAAAATCCGAACAATATTCGCACTTTAGTTGTAAACTTTAGTTTGTGATAAAAATTCTATTGACTATTTGCCGATATATTTTACGCTTATCAAGTAATCATTTTGATACATATATAATAAATTGATCTTGTGCGGCTTGGTGTGATGATAAATGCATGAATCATCACTTGATTACGTTTTTCTTATGTTTTGCTGAGATAAAGACACTCGTTTAATATTTGTACACGGTTGTGTTATGCTGTTCTACGTTTTACGATGTCTCACGTAAACACAAGTTACACGTGTTACGAAGTTCTTGAGTCATCATGGTTTTAAAAAAAATTTTTTAAACAAAAATTTTGATAAAAAGAATAAAATAAAAAAACTAATATTATCGTAATAATATTGATGACAATGTAAACATGTGATGAGCGTGCACTTTATTTTAGCAATTGAATATTATCTACATTGGAAAAGTGCACGAACTTTTTACACCAACGTTTTCCTTTTCTATCAAAGTCAGGATTTTTCGCGCGTTTTATCACGCGCTACTTTATCGACAGGTTAAAGAGCGATACCAAGGCGTGTGCTGTACGAAGCAGTGGCAGCCAGCTCGCTATCGCGCGCCGATTCGTGGGATTGTTTATGGCCGGCCATTTTTCAGATAAGAGTGTCATTTTTCTCGAGACCGGGGCTGCTCGTCGTGGAAAGTCAAGAGAGATGGCCGAACGAGTTTTCAACTAGATGCAATTTGTTGCTTTCTCTTCCATCTTCGATCTCCGTTACCGTTTCGATGTCCCGCCTCGGAAATTTATGGATATTTATATATTATTTAATTTATAGCCCTCCGCGCATGTAAATAATCGTATTCGTCACGGAGAAAACATACAAACGCGCTGACGTGCATCTTCGAAAATATAGTTCTCTCAACGGAATATGTGTTATAACGTTGTCAAATTTGTCTCTCTTAAAAAAATATAGATAAAGTTATTTTTTAAATTTTAATCCGATATGCGAGAAAGGACTGCACGTAAATGTAAATTATAATAACGTTTAAGCAGAGAATTAACAGATACAGCGCACGTACGTCGCATTTATAGCAATGAAAATTGGACGTGCCAAAGTTACGGTAATTCCGGTCCTCGATTTTCTCAAGATCAGATTCAAACTGCGTAGATAGCGCGATAGATCGTTCTCGTTCGACGAAAGGCCGCGGGACGCAGAATAGGTGTCCGAGGCGGAAGTGGATGAGATCACGGACGACTGTGATCCAGCGTGCTCTCGCACGACAGAACATAATCTGCCAAGCCGAACCGGCCAAGCAGCAGGCAGCTCTATCAGGTTTCATCAGCGAGCCAATCATCTCATCACTCGGATGGCCGTGCTAGCATCCGATTCGTCGTACTCTAACCCGTTTCTCTGACCCCTGACCTAATCCCTTGTCGAGATACCGAGAGAATCGATCGAGGATCGCCTGCGGACGTCTCTCGACGACGAGCCGGCACGACGACTAGGTTATCGAAGTACCGAAATCATGAGCCGATCTCGGGCTTACGCTAAGCCGAAGCTTAGATCGTAAATGGATTTTCATCTCGCGACTCTCTCTCTTCCCTCCTCTTCCTCCCACTGTCCTTTTCTTGCTGTATTCGAAATTCGATGAAACTAGTTTATGCTATAACGTGTCAAACTATTGTAATTATTATCGCGGAACTCCACGCGTTAGAAGGAATGTTCGCGCGGTCAGCACGTGCTAGAGGAAAAGCGATTTAAAACTCGTTTTCTGACGCATGTAGCAAAATCTCTTCTCAAGTAGTCTAATATTCGCCGACGGTGTGTATAATTAACAGATAACATTATAACGCGAATATAAAACTGTTTTTTTTATTATTAAACGCTCTGGGCAAACGTTCCCATCCTCGAGAGAAAAAGTTATTACTATCGAGTCAAACCGTGCTGTGTTGCAGTGTACATTTAGCTCCTCGTTGTTTACACACGCCGCTTAAATGTAGAACGCGCTATTTATTTAGATATTACGCGATGTGCGTTGCAACAGAATTACATTTCCGAACGCTCATGTGAAATAATATTACCTCTTTTTGATCGATCGAAACGAAACGTGTTTCATCCGTGTTTCTATTTCACCGTGACGCTATACCGGGTGGCGGTACCTTAATATACGCCGTCTGCCTCTTACGATCCGGTGTGTCACCTGTCGCAACGATATTGCATCCGGAGATCTAATGGACCTTTAAACCGAACGTCTCTCTATATAACCTAACCCGTGTCATCGATCTCCCTTCGAGAGCAAGATATTCTCCGAACAAGTCGCTCACAGAAAACGAAATTTTAGATAATAAGAACTGAATGGAAAATCTGAATAAGTAGTAATATAAAATCTGAATGACAGTCACGATCTAACAACTGTGTGTATAACGCGCTAGTCTGTGAAAATTAATAATTCCGGATGGAAACAGAAAACTTCTCTCCGCCATCTCGCGTCTCTCCTGATCCTACTGTTTCTTCGCACTTTAAGCTCAAATGAAGTATTTCTTGAAATTTATGCAGCTTTATTAATTTTTGTTTTTACTGACAAATGGAAAAATATGTGCAGTTTGTTTATTTATTTTTAATTAAATTTATTGAAAGTACACAATATTGTGTATTCATTTTATCATACTCTATTGCATAAAAAGATTCACACAGTTGTGAATTTAATTTAAAAGTCCACATATAACTAATATTCAAAATAAATTGCGAGAATAGAGTAATTTTAATATAAAATTGAGTTTTCTGTCTGTTTTTGGAAAGTTGGGTCATGAGAGAATATCTTGCGCGACAATCTTTGTTGGGAATCAGATCGATTGACGACACACAGAAGCCTGCTTTCGTTCCTTTCGGATATTCATGAGATGTCGTAAAAATCTTTAAATATTTTAAGGATTTATTGGAAAAGCGTGGACGCATGCTTGTCATTCTAAGGAGCTTTTCCAAGCGCTACTTTCTTCGCGGCTTCAAAACAACGAGACGCACCGAGGATGCATCTGTGAAGCCGTGAAGCGTTTGTCAGTCACGTGTTGAATCACAAGGCTTCTCGCGGCATACGCGAGAAAAACGAAAACAGAAGAGACAAGAAACAGGATGTCGCGGTAGACGCCGCGAATGCATATATATATATATATATGTGTGTGTGTGTGTCTGTGTGTGTGTGTGTGTGTGTGTGTGTATATAGTATATATGCTCGGATCTTGTGCGGAAACCGCCGCCGTGATAATTATAAATATGAACCAGAAAGTGCATTCCGTTCGGGGCGCCTTGTGCGCCAGAAATAATGCAATTCCTGGTCGCGCGTAAATTCGCCTCGAAATATTGCTCAAGAATCGGAAACACCGCGCATACAACAATATCAAAGCTTAGAAAAAACAGCAGACGCGCATTGTTTTCTTTCTTGCATGTTTAAATACTTTCAATTTTGTGGATAAAAACAATGTTTGCACTTTGAAATGTATAAAATATTTCTCTATGTATTTTACTTTATTAAATAATTTAGAAATGCTAAAATTTTCTTGTTAAAAAAAAAACGACAATCTCGTTAGTCTGAAAATGATGAGCAATTAAATTACGTTTACTGTTTTCTTGTAGATTTAACTACTTCTCAATATACAGATGCAGATGATGCAAAAAGAGGGAAAGACTTGAGAAATAAAAGCACTTCTTTATTGCAATTTAGACCGGGCGGCATCGCGCTTTGCAGACGGCATATCGGACGAGCGACCTGTAGTCTCTTCCCCATTGAAATCTAAATATACCCCATGATATTAATAGCGTATGGTGCGGCGGTGGCAGAAGGACCCGGTTTCATATGCCCGTGATGCGGTCCTCGTTGCAGAAAAGAGCGCATTCTGCTGTGGAGCTATATGCGCAAACTGGCCGACAATGCGATCCTCGAGCGGCAATGTACGCGTCAAGTGCTCGTTCACAAATAAAAATTCCACTCTAGAAACGATGTATATGCGAGATAACAACACGATTCGGAGAAAAACTGATTTAAAAATCAAACGAGAAAAAAGAAACGTCAAAGAGTAGGTAAAGAAATAAGAAAAAATGAGATACAACATGCAATTTTAACATGTTTTCTTCGAGTAATTTGTAAATTAAATTTATTTCTAAATAACACACAGTTCAATAGTATATGAATTCTTTGCTTAATTGAATAATTAATAGACCGAGCTCGACGTTGATACATGTGAGACAATATTAGTAATGCCGGAGCATCTTAGAGAGATGAGACGCTCGATGGAGGTCAATAACACGTCTCTTTTCATGATATCGATAACGCGAGAGCAATGGACGCCTATATTTTGCACTGATTGATCGTTCGGTCATCCGAAAGAGTTATCGCCCGCTGGGTTCGGTCTAGAAGAATTATCGTGCCACTCGATTTCCACTAGAAACGTTTCGGCCGCCGCGATGCCGTTTCCCCGCTGCGATTATTCATTTCCTTACACTCAACATCATCGATTACGTCGCAAAAAATGCACCAGCGATTAGTGTAATGTGGGTTTCAAAGGAAGAGAGAGAGAGAAAACACAATCCGTGCGGTAAAAAGTGGAATAGGGAAGGGTACCTCCTTATAATAATAACGTATACGCGCCGATCAAACTGTAGGAGGAGCGCGATGAGATCATCGGGGCGGAAGTGATGTTTGAATGGAGTTGAGAACTTAATTCGTCTCGCTCTCGGTATTCTTTATCTCTCTCTCTTTTTCACTGTCGTCGACGCCGTCGTCGCCGCCCTCGTCGATCATAATGCCCCGTCGCGACGTGAGAACTCATTACGAGCGGACAAAGTGGCAATTTCGTCGGATTAAACGCTACGAGAAGCGCGCGCGGAAGGACGCGATTAAAAGTAAAATGCATTACGATGAGCAACGATTATCAAATATTTCAAAAAGACGCGCGACGCGTCTCTCGGAACGGACGGTTTTAAGCTTTAATCTCTGAGCAAACATAAAACTCTTATATAGATTGTTCGATGATCACTGATAGAACGTGGAAAAGATTTTGTAAGAAAAAACTTTAGTTTACATTTTGAATATAGAAGTATTTGAATTACGGATAGTAAAATTATCAATTGCGCTATTAAGTTATTTAAACGCGTAATTGAATACTAAAATGAGCAAACTCTTTCTCGCGAAAAATTTTAATAAAATATGAAGTCCTGTAAACTTCAAAAGGCAGTGTGGTATAGAAATAGCAGCAGCAGCAACAACAACAACAAAAGAGCTTATAAGCCAAGAAACCATCCAGAAAATAATGGTTTGAAGATTTCGTTTTATGCTCTATAAAAGAAAACGTTTTTTGGTGAAAGAAAGTTCACGCGTCATATCTTTGCTTTGAATTTTCTTGCACTGATTTTTCTATTTAATCAAAAAAATTATAAAGATTTTTTTTTGCCGCATCTGTGCTTAAAATACTAAACTTTCACAACAATTACACACTTCATGTAAGAATTATATCACTAATAAACTATATTTTTTCATGAAATTTCTTTTTTAATTCACTCTCTAGGAGAATATAAATTAAAATTTACAAAACCTACTCACAGCAAAACAAATATTTCGTTTGTATGTGCAAAAACATTTGTGGAAATGAGATATAAATAATTTAAATGCAATTTTATAGCAAAAGCGCTACATTTTTTTCTCGTCTCATCAAGAGAATTTATGCTTACACAAGCAATTGTTCTAATATAATTTATACGGACAATATGAAAAATAACATATTAAAGATATTAAACTTAAATTTTATATATAAAAGTGTATCGAAGACGAAAGTAACATCTCTTTTATTGATAATGCGCCTCTAAATACGCATATAGTGGGTATACGTTACATATACTTATAGAATTTTAGAAACAAATACGCATTTTTAAACGCATTTTTATCGATAAAAATGAGATAAGAATACAATAAGAATCGACAGATAAGAAACGAGATAAGAATCTAACGGAGCGGTTCCAGTTATATATTATATTGTAACCGCGCCTTTTGGCTGACATGACGAGAATGATTATCATGAAACGCAGAGAGCGTCAGCGTACCAACTGAGCTTTTAACACTGAGAAAAGTTCACGCTCGGAGGTTGATACTTTTCGTCCTAGATGGCTGCACACTGCACACGAAGCTGGGGATGCATCGCGCTGTATGCACGTCGGGTTCTCTCGGGGTCAAAGGGCTACTAGGTCATACGATAAACTCGGGCGACAGGTCTTCATGAAGAATTCGCGCGCGACCGCTAAAGAATTCGAGTCAACTGCGAGAGCAACGGCGACATAAAATGCATCGTAAATGCAGTTTTGTGCATGCGTTTTTATATGTGTTTTATGTTCTTTACTAAGCGGAGCGCAAGTTTCAGCGTGAAGAAGCTGCTACTCCCGTTTTGCGATTAATTAGCGGAAAAGCTCGTTAAATGGTTAATTGTTGCGGAAACCGATTAATTGTAATCGTAATTAACGGCCGGTGGAATTGCAAAATTGGTTTTGTTTTGTCCAAAAAAGCTGAAAATTTGGAGAAGCGTTTGCATAATGCAACATCTGCGATAATAGTAATTAATAATAGTTATAGTCGATCGTTTTAAAAAAATATTCGCACGTTGATCAAAAACTCGTTAGTTAAAAAATCTCTAGACAAACAATGCTGAGCTTTTCTCCAATATGGAAAGTGAAAGGACGAAATTACGGTAATATTTAATTTAAACGATGCACTTGTCCCGTTCGTGAGCGCAAATCGCTCGGATTGATGTTGAAATTGAAGTTTGGTTGGTGAAAACGACTCTTTTCATGTTTTAACGTTGCCCGTTTCGATGCCGAAGGCAGATCGATTTTGATGTTATTCCCCCTCTCTTGTGAGTTTAAAAAAGCGAGTGATAAAATCGAAATTAAATTTTTCGCACACGTTGAAACAGATCAAATGCTCTCTCTCTTTCTCTCTCTCTCTCTCATACACACACACATTCTCTATATGTTCGATTACACGTACAGAAAATTGGATGAGACGCTATTTTCATCTGTAGTAAATCTGTTGTGTAGTAAATCTGTTTCGCAAGTTTTTCAGCGAGTGCGACATATAGAAATGTCATAGGTCGTAGGTCGTAGATTAATGAGACATACCGATGAGAAAAACGTTCAACACATTATGTCAAAGTTCGTAGCAACGCAAGAAAAGACCATAAAAGTAGAAAATATGAGATTTTTAGTTCGTCACATCTCGGTATCGCCTACACAAATTTGTTACAGTCAAATAAACATTTTTGTTACAGTCAAATAAACATTTTTTAAGCATATAACTTATCATACATATAATTAAATTTTCTTGTGAGCTAGTTTTGATTATTTATTTCACGAAAAGATATGCAATATAAAGTACAATTGTTGAAATGCTTAACATAGCGCTGTTGAACTTAACCATTGTTAATTATTTTTTAGTTATAAAAATTATATATCTTTGCATGTATGCAAAACGGAGAATCTCTAATTTTGTGATAATTTTAGAATAATTTTCATATTTTTTATTAAAGTAACTTTATTATTCCGTTATTTTGAATGTGTAGATATGTTCGCTCAATTAAAAGCAGAAGCATTACAAAACTTCAAAAATAACTCGCAATTTTGTACTTAATATTTGAAATTAAATAAATAATTTACAAAACACAATATGGAGTTAATTAAAATTTAAGAGAAAAAGTTTATAAACAAATATAAGAGTAGAAAAATAAGTTACACTCCGAGCTAACAACAAACATGATATATATCAAAATGATCACAATACAAATGAAAACTGTACGAGGAGTCAAATATACAAAAATATTTGCTGTGTAAAATAAATCCGACCTAACGCTATAAAACTGAAATTCGACAGCTACTCTGTTTTGTTCACGCACACACACACATACACACATACTGAAAACTCGTGATTCGAAAAAAACTTATTTTTATCATTTTTCCCATTCAAGAAGAGATATTCTGTTTCAGAAGATATCAAAAAGATTACCTGAAATGCTATGAATATTCTTTAATATATCAACATAAAACTGTGCAAAAACCTTTTGTTTAAAAAACAATCTCCATAAATTTTGATAACACAATTATGTGCACTTATAAAGGATAATACACACGTTCGTCGTTTTCTCTCAAAATATATACATACAGCAATGTGAATCGAAACAATGCGACGACCAAATGATTCGACAACCCTTTGGGCGGTCGAAATCGCCGTCTTGTCTGCGATTTTGCGGTCCGTACAACGGAGAATCGCATGATTCATTATTCACAGCTTTAGCCCGCTTTCTCCCCTCCGTCGTTACGCCGGTGTTCCTAATGAAAGATAAACACAATCAATCCCACCGTGGCCGAAAGAGGGAATATTATATCGGGTGGCCGTGTAATTCTATGGCCGCGGGCGATGCCCGGATCCGCGCGCGCACCCCAGGCGCTGCTGTTTTCGTTTCATTATGCCATGCTTCACCGGGTTATCATCGTACTAATTATCCGTTCAAAGGGACGCGGATCCCCTCTATCGAATCCGCGTAATTGGCCGAGAATCTTTTATCAGACTGTCTCGATTTTTCCGGGCGGGATCAAAAGCGTTTCGCGGACATAGCCGTAAAGCGGACTATCGCGAAATGGCGATGTTACAAATCGATTCCCATCATAACGCGCGTTGTGATTCGGCGAGCAAATTTTTCTTCTCTTCCCGTCAACAGTACGCGCTTCAGAACCCGTCGGATGATTGTCGCCGTTAATTGATTCTCGTGCAATTCTAGATACGCATTATTACAACAGCGCTCTTCGCTGCTGCATCACGTGCGCGCGACAGGCGATGTTATCTCTAAACAAACGGACATATTTATAACGAGAATAACGTGAGAGCCATGTTTATCGTTACCGCGCGCGGATCATTTATTACGAGTGAAATACAATGGAGTTTTGTAGAAGTACACGCGGTAACGAGAGTGATACAAATTTAATGCTGGACGATATGGTCAGGACTGACCCGTATCTGACGGACATTGAATTCTGTAAATTTCATTCTAGACCGGGGAGAAAGAGAGAGATAGATGTTTGGATATAATATTAATCTTCGAGCGCGCGCGCGCGTGTAAAACGCGCTTCGGTTCATCGTCCGATCTCGTTCGCGCCGCAATCAAAAGAACAATATATGCAACGCACACGCAACCGCAGTGTTTCGGAATTCGTGTGCATTACCGTAATATATCCCGTAAATCGGCCGACCAAAAAATCATTTGTTATTAATGTCGCAATGATTAAACTAGTAACGTAATATAGCGTGGTAAATAAATAATAACACTCACCGAGACCTGAAGTAAAATCGCCGTTTACGCGGAAAATACTGCCACATAATATGCGCACATAGTCACGGAATTAAATAGTGTTCGACGTGACGCTATTGCGCGCGTTCGTTAACTTCTACGCAGCTCGTACATCACCGCGCGGATAATAGTGTTCGGCACTTCGTGAACATTTTTCGAATAAAAATTCGCTCGCGTTTTTTATCCTCGTCATTAATTATCGCGTCGATTTGTTCGCTCATTCGTTTGTTCGTTCATTCGCGCACGATTTTTCTTTTTGTTTTTTTTTTGTTTTATTAACGTACAATCGCGTGTCTATGGCAGGCGGAAAAAATGTGGACAGAAAAATATAGGAGAAGGGAAGAATGGCGAGTCTCCCGGTATCACCAACTATTAACCTCTGTCGCTCTCCGACCATGAGGTTCGATGGTCCCTCTCGTGTATTAGTTAAAGAGAATAATGTCACCAACAACGAGAGCAATGATAACGTCAGCAACAACCGTTTCGTCGTCAAATGCAATTCGCGAATTGTGCAAAACGCTCGACCGAAAACACAGCTCGTGCACGCAAAAGTGCATCACAGAAGAGGAGAAAAGAGAGAAATAAATACTCGATAAAAATGGCGATCTCGTTATCGCCGAGGATATAAAAGATATGTATGCAGCTGCTTTTGTATCAGTCTTTTTAATGTTGAATTTGGACTATGGATTATTTAATAATGATAACGGACTATTCTTCTTGTTGTTTACATCAATCGAGTTCAATAATTTCTTTTTTCATAGAATTATTCACATGTCAAAGTAACGGTTTTGGTTAAAAAAAAAATAAATAAATCGATCAATCAATTACGATAAGAAATGTGAATAAAAAAATACAAATTAAAATAAAATATGTACGCATATTTTCTTGTTTTTTTCGGATAACATTTTTCTAAAGAAATAATTATGACAAGCTTCGTTTTTTTGTGGTTAAAACTCAAGTTTACGTTCGCGCGCACATCAACAAAACAATTATGTTCATGTGTCAGGCATCACTAGCAAGTCCGCGGACTTGCTAGTGTATGATGGAAAACTTGTTCGTAAATATAAAATGTACATATACTTCTTTCTCATACTGTCTTCACCGTTAATCGCGTTTTTGCCTGGTTTTTACTCCTTTTTCTTCGTTTTGCCGGCTTGCTCCGAAGTTTGCTTCTGTATGAGAGAGAGAGAGAGAGAAGCTTCTCGCGCTAGGCGCTAGGAAAAACCATATTAATTATCGCTCTAATTACTCGCGTCGAGCCGCGGATGTTTTACGGGTTTTCGCGAGACGCGGGCGTTTAAATCGAATAAACTCCAGCACGCTCGCCAATAATTTTCCGCGTAGGGTATATTAGAACTGTAGATATAGCAAGAGAAAACGCGAATTCGGTTCTCTTTTTCTCACTCTTTTGACTACGTTGCAACGCGACGTTTGCGCCTGATAAATCGGTATCCGCGAAAGTTACCGATTAATTTTCTAATTAGTCTCGCGCGCGCGGCGCTCAACGATCGATACGCGCGGCGCTATACCGCTGTTTGTCAGTGGCGCTTAATTACAAATAGTCGCTTGAAACACGCACGCGGATTCGTTGTAACGCGGAGATACCATTACTACGCGCGCGCGCGAAGCAGGTCGATTCTTAAGTTAAATTACGGGCGTTGTTTAACGAGCGCCATTCGTTCGCCAGGGATCTTGTTAAAATTAACGAACGTTCTTTGGCGTAGCCGATGCTTTGAAAACGAACAAGCGATAGCGCGCCGGATACTCCCCCTTGATTCTGTCTCATCCCCTCTCTTTCTTTCTTTCTCTTTCCCACCTATCTTTTTCTTTTTTCGACAGTCTTTTGCTAGTTACGACTTTAAAGACGGAATAAAAATACGGAACCGCGGTGCAATGAAAAACGCGAAGAGGGTTTATCGACGATAGAATCCCGTTGTTTTACCGAGCTAATTTCGTTTCGGCTTTAACAAAGTCAGCTTAATAGGGAAATTTCCTTTTTTCCCGCGAACGATTGCCTCTCTGCGCTTTTCTCTGGTGGGCTGAATGCGCGACAGGTTTAATTTTAAAAGTATCGAACGGACGGAACACAACAGCCTCGTTATGCATTCATATTGTCGCGTGATCATAACGCTGAAAAGCATTGACGACATCTCGCAAAAATGAGTCGACAAAAATAATCGTAACTAAATTGAGATTATCTATATAAAAGTTTGTCCTACATTTATACACAAGTCATCTCTCGGTTTAATCAATATACAAAATTTAGAATAATACTTTTTTGTCATACTTTTTAAAGCATCTGACTTTTGTAATGTATTGAAAGAGATCTCTCTCTTTTTCAAAATATGATAAAAAAATATTGTTTTATAGCTACTTGTATAAGTTGATTAAGTTGCTAAAAAAGATGGAATATTTTCAGTTATTGTTTGTATAGCAAACGTAAGCAATTGTCGGCTTCAAAACTCATGAAGATTACAGACTAGTCAAGATAATCTCGTAACGTATCTACCATTGCAAGAGCCGCACCACCGAAGGCAATGAATTCATTACCGGATTGTTTTTAATTATTATGTAGCTTGGCTGACGTTGTGCGCGATGTTAAAATTAATTCGCAGCGATCCACCTAAGTCTTACTAGCGCTCAGTTTGCAAATTGCAATCTTCCGGACGGGATAAACATGCCGGGAGATACGCTTCTTGCTAGGAGGCTTAATCGCCCGACTTATTTATGTAGGGTAATTAATTGGTTCCTACGTAAATTTAAGCGTGATCGTGCTCTGCGTGTGAATTAAATGTTATTAATTTCTACATCTTTTCTCTTCAATTTCATGCTTTGACAAAGATACAGGCTAACAAATTTCTATATTTTTGAAAAAAAGTAGCATAAAAGAGATTGTTATTACTGATATAATTTCTGGAAAATAGCGTTCTATATTATATGCACATCCTCTTTCACAGGCAAAGTGGAAAATAAAAAAATTTCCATAAGAAATAATTGAACCAAAATGACACATCCCGCCAGTTCATTTAAATGCAAAAGCTCGCATTATGTGTATTATACGACGGTATAATGTTATCACGAAGGTCGAAAGGATTAAAATTTACCCCTTCCTTCCCCACGATATTAAAGTTCATCTATACGTGGACGCAATTTTGATCTCGATTCGCTGCCACGAGTCGACGTAGGAAACACGTAGAAAGTTATGTAACTCACTTGACACACTATTATTCTTCAAAGAGCCTCCCACGATGTGAAATAATACTTAACGGATTCGAGATGCCGACGATAAGCTGCATTTTCAGCAGAACGAAAAGTTCAAAGAGAAATCACGATCATCGTTATCACGGCTTTTCAGTTATTCTCATTTTTCGTACATCAACCCGATTGATTTTATATACATATATCGCTGTGATTCAGACTTCATTTGCATTTATTTATAGGTACACATATACATATATAAAAAAATAAATATGTGTACGTAATGTGTTGCATATACAAAGGATTACATAAATATGTTTTTAACTGTTATTATTTTATTCATAAAATTATGTTATTGGAAATTTTTACAGTACGTTTTATATTTAGTTTCATAAATATTCATGCATACGTCAACATTTATCCGTATAACGTGCACGGAAAGCCGTAAATAAACAAGATAATTCACATAGAGTGGGTAGGTCTGACGCTCTCGCAACATCAATTTGGAGTCATTATGCACCGTGCGTCATATATACGTTTGCAAAACATAGAGTTAACGAATTTTGTGCTGCGCTACTCATTGTGCGTTTGACAAATGGTTTTTCGCGCGATAAGGACTCTTTCGCGCACGCTGAATAATTTATCTCGGTTCACCGAATAATTGCGGGTCGTCCGAACGCGCGTAGCGAAGTTTCTATCGAGTGGGTAATCGGCATGTGTTTGTGTTTTACTATTTATTCGGTAATTAGTATCAGTTGATACACACGCAAATAACGAATTATTAATCGAATATGTATGCGACGCACGCGCATGGTTCTCCGCAATGCCTTGATTAATTATCATTTTATTATAATATCGGGCGTTATAATTGCGCAATAACGTGCATATGTTAGTTATCAAATTAGAAAGCGCATAATAAGCTGTTGCGATCACAACGATTGGCTAATGATCATTGCGAGCTTTAACGTCTTACGATACAGCGCGGATTATTCCTTATTATTGCTGCCGGCTCTTGGCGCCGCTATTTTCCTAAGTATACGCTAATGTGAAACGATCGTCAGACGAGAGAGAGAGAGAGAGAGAGAGAAAGAGAGAGACATTTGCGTAGCCCATCCTCGACTCAAACTTGAGTGCCATTGGGCATACTGTATCCGGCCCTTATCTCGTTCGCTAACTCGGAAAGTTAACAACCACCAGGATACGTACAAACATTTCGTCGCTTCCCGAAATGTACTCCTCATCCCTTCCTCGTCCTAATGCACTCCGGCAGACGATAATGATGAGTACAATTTACAAGGCTGTGTGAGGTTCTCCGTCAGATAACGCGAGCTGTACGTACTATGTTGGGCCGAAAAACGCAACTTTCCGTTTAGATGTGACTTCTTGCGAGCTGTACTCGCATCGCATTTTCACTATTATGTCTTCGCATCTTTGAAGTCGGAAGCTGTTGACGACAATTTAAAGCAAAAAGCTTCGCCCATTAAGAGCATGAAACATGCACACGTTTTCCTCTCATTGAAGCGGCGACGGGAACTTCAAACACAGCAAACGCGCGCGCGCTCGCGCGCTCAGTTAAATACAATCTGTATATACGTTTTGTGCACACGCAGGTAGTTTTCCTGTGATAATTTCGTCGGAAATAATATTTGTCCGCGCGTTCGAGGAATTAAAGCTCGATAAATAACAATCTCCCGACGTGCAGTTTTAGCTCTCTTTTCTACGTTCGCAAAAAAAAAAAAAAAAAAAAAAAAAAATTGAGGAGACGCACGCGGCGTTGCACGTTCGCTCATTAAAATTTACTTGCGCGAATGCTGACTTCAAAGGCGTAGCAGACGTTTGAAGACGAACACACCGCGAGGAAAGAGTAAACGCTCGCTTCTGCAGTCAAAAAATTTTATTTCATATTTTGTTATTTAAACGAGATAATATTAAATACTTATAAAAAGAGAAACGATAAAATATATAGCCATATGTTTATTACAATTCAAAATATTATATTGGAAAATACGTAGCTTTTTTTATGGAATTTAAAGGCTTATCGTGCCGACTCTAAAAAAGAAAAAAACAAAATAATATCAGGTATTCCTTTTCTTTTTGCAAGCGGCGAATGTTACCGACAATTACGGTAGCTTCTGCTGTCTTCGACGGCAATTTTCGTAGAATTTACATGCTACTTCATCAGCGATGTGTTCCCGCCTTTCTCTCTTTCTCTCTCTGTCAATCTTCTCTCTTCGCGTTTCGAAACAAGATACTCCCGATAGAAGCCGCGTCACGAATTTGGTGGAAGCCAAGACGCGTTCTTAGGTGTTCACAGAAGTTTCGATCGAACTTCTCCGCGTCTCTCGTCGAAGCGCCAAACTTGTCGCGCAGACACTCGCCGAGTCTTTCCAGGCGAGGAGCGACGGCGAGACGAACTCGTGCGTAGTTAAGTGCCAATCAGTATTACCCGAGAAATACACGACGCGCGCGTATTTCAGAACCGCCGTCGCCACCGTCGCGCCGTCGCGTCGCCGACAACGACGATGTTTCTTCGATCAGAACTTTACCGCCATCAAATATTTCCAAAGATTAGTAGACGACTACTTTCTTCTCTCTTATCGCGAAATTGTGAAATAAAGCACAGATTGCCTCGATTTTACCGGAAAACGATTGATAGATTCGTTTTTTAAGTTCGGAACCAATTCTCTCTCCAATAAAAATTTAATAAACGAGCGATGAAGGATAGTCGAAGATTAAAATGATAAAAACTCGTAAATTAAACGATTGTAATGATAAAAGTTATAAAGTGTCGGACATTTTCGCCAATTTGAACATCGGATCTGCCCGTTGTAGAATAAATGTGCGAAAAGTAGGACGTTCTGTGTAATCTGAGAACGAGAACTAGCGCGACGGTGATTTCGCAAACTAACTTCACGAACCGCAAATCAGATCGCGGAACATATCTCGCAGGAAGCATGTCCTGAATACCCGAAGTTCGAGCGATGGCAACGTCTGTCGACAACGTTATGGCGAGACAATTCGCGGCTTCCGTCGGATTTTGCGACATGCAAAATCCGAAAGTTATGTAGCGAGAAGCTGTTGTAATCACGAGATGTAGTTCGGCGTTGTTCTCAATGGTGGAAAGCCGCTAGCAGCCCAATTTTCCAGCAGAAACAACTGCGACGAGAATAGCAGAGACCGTGCAACGCGTATCTTTCGCGCGTGACCCGACGCGTGGTTAATCTCTTTAACGTTCTGATTTATGCAAACACGTGTTTACACGTCGTGCCGGGTGGACCGAGCGTAATTCTGATTGTGTATCGCGCGCCTAATTAAACGTGTACGGTCTTTACCGTACGGAAAACTTAGCTCGTGTATCTCGCCGCATAAAGTATCTTTATCAGAGCACGTGAGCAGCAGCGAGAAATGCGATATAACGTATGCAAGAGTCACGTGGAAATTCGTTTCGATATTTATCGACTGCTAAAAGCGACGTAGATGTTACTCGTTTTCTTCAAATTAATTATTAGATACCTTTGACGGGAAGGTTGCGCAGCGTTTAAGTTCCTTTGCGTGACTTACCCTTCTAAATGAACCGACTTCATTACTTTACTACAGCTAAACTATTTTACTCACTTAAATCGTGTTTACACGTTCTCTTGGCATGTTTTTTTTCACTATCGCTTGGCATAACTAAGATAAATTGTTTAAATTAAAAACATCAAAAATAGATACAATTGTTAAATAAAACTGCAAATACAATTGTTAAATAAAACTTTTTTACACAATAAATGTACACTTAAGATAACTCATTCAGCAAATATTATATTGAACAAGTGGAACACATGTTTATTACAGCAAATCAAAAACTCTGATCATTTCGATAGCATTCTATTAGCGTACAATTATAGAACGACAATTGAAGGCAAGCAACAGTTAACCTGCAATGCCGAAGAAACTCTTAGACCTTTTCCCTCGAGGGCGTATACGAATGTTTTCAGAAAGTGGCTCTTTGTGCAACGTCGGATTCGATGGCGGGAGTCGTGGAGGGAAGTAAGTTGCCGAGAGAAACAGCACGATGGCAAGACAAAAGAGAAATGAGAGAAAGAGAGAGAGAGAGAGAGAGAGAGAGAGAAAGAGTGAAAGAGGGAGACAAACGTGGAGTCTGAGAAAACGCTTGAGAGTCCACCGCGACGTCTGTGGAAGACTGGAAGGAGAAGAACTTCGGCGTAACAACTATCGCTCTAAATCTTGGCACGCTGCGAACTACACTTGCGGCGGCTTCCGCTACCTACGAAGAGTTTCATAATAAAAGCCAAGTTGGCCGCTCGGCCCGCGGCGGCAAGCGCGAACATTTCGCGTATTCTTCCTTCAGGACCATCGTGCCCGCGACCATCTTCGTGAATTTCCTACGCGGCTGCACCGCAACCTTATGCGAAATCGAGCCCCACGGGCACACCACGGCGAGCTAAACCACTCTAGCGAAGTTTCCGAACATTTTAATCGAGTTTGGGAGTGTGCCCCCGACTATATTTTGCAAGTATTTAGCCGCAAACCGAAATCGTTTAATATCTTCGACTTGAACCGTCGACGGTAACCGTTCTAAGTTTGGAAGTCTAATGATAATGCAACGCTCTGAGCGTAAAGATATCAACCCTCGAATGTGCTAATTGTAAGTTCCGATGCTGCAAATCGAAGACTTGCTCTTATTTCTGTTGTGATGAAACGTAGTAATTGAGTTGCAAATGGATTTTTTTACAAAAGACTGTCAATTTGTTCTTTACCGTCAATAATACTGAAGATATTGAACGTACAAATTAATTATAATATTAAGTGTGTTGATTATTTTTAACAGTACATTTCTTTCTCTTAAGAGTTCTAAACAATATTTTCTTAACTCGCCGCTTTTGCGCATCGATCCCGCTGTAATTCCGCTACTATATTTACGTAGCACCGGAGTAACACAGTAATGCAGATCAGTGAATACAAGAGAACGGAATACTTGTTTTCCGGTCGTGTCTCGAGAGAAGTCCTTTCTAAAGACCCAATTCTACGATAAGAGAATCAGTCTTCCGTTGAGATTTCTAGGGTGAGCGAGCATTTACGAGAGCCGAATATTCCGCTCTCAATCCGAGTCGCGGCATCGATCCCTGTTCCACGCTTAACGAATACGTCTAGGTGACGTTGACGAAGCGAAGAGAGAACGAGAGAGAAAAGGACGAGAAGAATCGTCCTGGGAAACGAAGACGCGAAACGAACGAAGAAGGGAAAGAACATCAGGTAAGACCAGCGGATTTCGCAGTGAGCGTAAACGCCGCGCGTTCTGCATTCCGAGTTTGACACGGCCGCGTTTTACGTTCGAATTCACAGTCGACCGCCGCTGTAAGTCACGTCATGGTCTACGAGATGAATTCGAAGTGTTTCTTAAGACGCTGTCACAACCAGACTGCGAAAAATATCACGCAGATTCTTTTTTTTTTTTTCAGCACACACAAGTGCGTGCGTTTGCAATTTCTTATAAATAATTCTTGATGAATTAACGAATTTAGAATATATATAGTTATAAATGTAGAATACTACAGAGCAGAGATAACACGAGCATCGACCTGAACAGCCACGCGCACGCATGATTAAACAAAATTATTAACGGCGTATTAATTTTATCGCCGGTTCGTTGCAATCGGTAGAGAGTCTCGCGAGAGATGCCTGACATTTTTTTATTTCCATTTTATCCGGCGAGCACGTCGAAATAATGTTATTAAAACCTATTTCAGCAGAAATTCGCAACGGTTGCACTCGAAATTACTGATTATCACTTTAAAAAATTATCGAGCGTACAATCGCGAGATCTCAAAACGAGATGTATCGGCGTTCGATGACGCATGTGATTCAACTTTTTTTTTTGTTTTACCATCTTTCTGCGTTGTATCGACCATTAAAATAATTAACAATGGACACAGGCTTATAACATCTTGCTCGTGTATATGCTTTATTCGCGTATATCCCCATGTTTGTGTTTTATCACCGCGCTCACGAGAGTGAAAGCGTTAATCGGAGACGCGATCTCATCTCAACTCATACTACTCGCGCACGTCGAAACTTCGCGGAACAGAGAAGCTTAACGCAAGGTCTGATAAATCGATCCGATACAAGCATCGCTTTTACGCTACTGACCCGAGGCCAACTTCGGTTCCAGAGTTATCTGCAAAGTTATTCCAGTTAAGCATTCCAGTTAACTCGGGCAAACTTCTAAAAGCATCCTGCGTTCCAGGCAAAGCAACGGCAAATAAAGTAAACGAGAACACGAGACGTTAATTCATTACAAGCGAGCTTCTCTTACAAACCGGTCGTACACTCGCGCGAAAAGAGAGCAAGAAAACTCACTCGTCAGTTTTGAGTTCTTGCTTGAGCGAATGTGCGAATGTGCACCGATAGAAAATTTAAATTGTTTTGAAAACCTAAATCAGAGAATTCAAAAATGCATACGTAATAATAGAAATTATTTGAGTAAGAACGAAATATATATATAAGAAATGAAAATATTTAGAATAAAATTGTTATATAGGATTTTTTACATAAGTTTATTTTAGTGAATTAAAAAATCGAGTTTTTTCCATGTTTACTAAAATTGTATGCGTACATACTCAGTTATTCATTTATAATAACTGGAACAAACATTTTCAACGTGAAAAATGACATTAAAATTTTTAATGCATACGTAATAAAACTCATAATAAAACTTTGACCTCAAGTTAAATTAAAAATAATAAAATCTAACTTGAAGCTTCGACAAAAAAAAGTAAAACTACTCTCGATACAATTTCTTTATATCACAAAATTCGAATTATGTTATCTCTCTTTCTCTCTTTCTCTCTCTCTCTCTCTCTCTCTCTTTCTCATAATAAACGATGAAATGTATGCGTAATGGATATATTCAGAGACTCATCGTCATCCCTCACGCGGTAAGTGCATCGTGCACAAACGACCTTCTTTAATACGGCAGCATGCGCGTATTAAAGCGGGGAACGTGCGAGGGAGCGCAACCTGCCATTAGGGAAGAAATATCTCTCGCGCGAAACGGCCGCGTGATATCGCAAGGCGAAGATTCCCGTCGGAGATTCACATAGCCACGCCTTGATTCGTGTTCCGTTACGAGGTGGAGATTATTCTTTTCGCGGAGATTGATCACAGACCGCGTCCACGCAACGCGGAGGCAGACGAAACAGTGAAACGAAACGAGCAAGTTTTCCGCATCCACTTCGTCACCGTCCTTCTCTACCTCCCACCGCGCAGCGTTCTGTGTCAAATAAAACTGGAAATGCACTTTTTTACGCGCAGCTCAACCGCCGCGCCTCACGATCTTCGTTCTCTCGCGCGAAACTTTGCTTCGTACGGGGGAATCCGTACTTTTATCAGCCAATTTGATAACATCCTCTATCTGCAATATTGCGAAACGCGAGATGCTTAAGAAGAGCCTTCGATACAAAGAGCCTTCGGTTTACTGCGCGCCATAAGTTTTGCCGCTTTATCGCTCGCACGCGCGCGTAAATTTGCGATAACATAGCGCATAACTCTGTCGCGCACTGTCACCCAACAAAAGGTGCATTTATAGCGGGACCTCGAGGAGAGCTGCCACCACGAGAGCGTGTATGAGCGTAAACGCGGGTGCTTGGAGATGTGTCATCGCGGCGGAGCGATCGTATATTCTCCTTTTCTACTTCGTTGTTATAAAATTCATTGATGCGATTTTCTTCTTGCCTTATCGGCTAACCCGTTTCAACAATCACCATCTCTTGATATTTCTCGATTCCATTATTGACATAGAAACCAGTCTTGTGCGTTAACAATCGGTTCTCTTTTTCTTCGATATGTATGATAAATCTACCACTTATGTACTTCTCGAATCTAAGACTATCATGATAAGTTTACCCTTATGCAATAAAACGTATTAAGCAATTACAAAAATTTACTTTTGTGTGTGAATATAAATTTTCATTTTTTTTGCACGTATTACAGTAACAAATATACGGAATATATATTTTAAAAATGAAATATATATTTTTTAAAAGGTGTAAAAACATGAACATTTTTAATTATTTATTTAACTTCAAATTTGATAAACTATGGAGAGAGAGAAAGAAAAAAATAAAAACAGATTTTAACTGTATCATAATAAAAAAAAAAGAAAAAATATGAATTTATTAAAATAAAAAATATTATAAAACACAAATTTTTTTTTTATATAATCCCAGAGAAAAAATGTATATAAGATAAAAGGAAAGAATATTTCAAGAGACTTTACTATCATATTTTAAGAGAAACTAGAAATTTGCTAGATCTAAGCAGTAAAACACGGAGATGTATTTCAGAAGAAATGCTGCCAAGTTTAGTATTAAGACAGTGACGAGTTATATATGGACATAAGTATAGCTGAATGTCCGACAGGAAGAATGACTCTTAAGAACTAAACCCAGAATTATCTTCATAACCAGAATAAAAAATATCCGACGAAACTTCTTTATACTGACTCACTCTCTCTCTCTCTCTCTCTCTTTGAGATGTAAATAAAGTCACATTAATAAATCAATTACGTATTATCTATAATTGAGTTACAGATCGTACAGAAAGGAAAGAAGAAATGGCGCGTTACTCTCTCGCGGCGGTTGCTTTTATTAAATTAAATGTACTCCCATAACGAAATCGGTACCAATCGCGCCCATTACACTAGAAGCTCCTCGACGCAAAGTAACTTCCACGAGATTACTTCGTCTACTTTGTCGTCAACGTCGCTGTCTATCGGAAACGAGCAAGAGATTTTCTCCCACGTTGGAGAACGTGACCCGGTCTCCTCTTTGAATTTTTTTCTTCCTTCTCACCGGATGGAAGAAAGAGTCTCTTCCTTCGCGAGCGAAGAGAGAAAGTCCCCTAGTTACGCGAGAATACTCCCGAGACTTTAATGAATTCCGATGGGAGAACCAAACGACAGAGGAGGTGGGTTGCTAGTAGGAGTAGGTATAAGGAAGAAGAAGGAAGGGAGGAAGGAGGAAAAGAGGAAGGATAAAAATGGTAATTACAATATAAAGGAGTCTCCGGGATAAGAATACTCGGCGTAAGAACGAACGGCATAGAGAGAGAGGAAGAGAGAAAGAGAAAGACGAGAGATGAAACGACAAGGTTGAACGAGGACAAGGGAAGTATAAGAGAGATGGGGCTAGAACCGCGAAGTTATGAGATATTCGTAGACATCTAGAAAGAGGTCGAGCGGAAGAAATGCCAGAGAAGAAGTTAAGAAATGGACGAGTGTAAGGATCGAGCGGAAAAGAGCGAATAGAACGACTCGGTCGCGTCGCATGAAGTTTAAAACTTTCTTTTCCGGCGGCAACTTTATAGTTTATTAAAGATCGCCCATTAACCGTAATATGTTTTCATCCATACCGCACATTCGTGTGTGTTCAGTGTTTAAAAACACGTGGTTCCCGATCACGTGCAATTCCAGTTTCGTCCAATCGTTAAATTTTCCGCCTCACGCGTTGCTGCAATACGCGCGGCAAACTTCTTGCTGAATATTAACCCCTGAGCACACCCGGCGCGAAAACAATCCTCGGATATCGTACGCCACGTTAATGCTGATGCAATTCTTTCAGACGAAATCCGTGGCTGGAATTCAAAAACCAAGATACGAGTTTCAGAAAGTATTTGGAGCATTATTGTTCCACGTGTTTTTCGACAATTTTAAATTAATTGCGCGCTGCGGAGAACTTTGATAAATTTGTAACATTTTAGAGAAAAAATTTTAATTCTTATGAAAATGATTGTTTTTTCCGAAGAATTATTGAAATTATTATCATATTGAAATTATTATATAAACAAAACAAAAAAACTAAATTATCTAGTGCATCGTATACAAACACAACGATCCACGCCCATTTCGAGTATCATTCGGAGGGGTAGAACTCTTCCACCTGGCCATTAAATAACGCTAATTTTCGAGAGATCGAATTCCAGCGTCTACTTTCTTTTTAAATCCGTGTCTGAAAGAAACAAGAAACGGGTTGGGAAAGAGGAATGGAAGGGCGGAATCTACCCTTTAAGGCTATTACCAGAGATCATCCCTCCCCGGTTTTCAGGAATACGGTCGGAGAGAGTACCTGCCGAGTAGCGGGATAAACAAGGTGGGTTGTGCTCGAAAGTTAATCTAATCCTACCGTAATAAGGCTGTAAACGAAGAGATGGGGAGTGAAGCGTAGGAGACGAGTGAGCCTCGAAAGAGGGATGCGAGAACGAAGGGGAAAGGACACGACGAGAAGGGAAAGGCTGGTCGTAGGAAGCAGATACGCGTCGGGGCGAAGAATGATTAAGATGCATCGGTTTATAATGATACGGCGCCGCCGCAAGAACGGGGGGCTTTCGAGCGCGCGACGCGGAACTTAATTACCGCTTAATGAAACTCTGGGGCGAAATGAAATCCTTATCGGTTCTCGCGAGCGCGATGTCCCCGCAACGCGGTAAGAACGTCTGCAACAGAAGGAGATCACGCGTTGCAACTGCATCAAAATAAAAGGAAGAAGGACGGTATACAGCGAAATTACTAAGTAAAATAAACAACAATATTCACAACGATTACATTGCGATAATGTTCATGGAATTATTAAAACCTTACTAAAATAATTGAATTAACTAGTATTTGTGATGTGCTCTTCTCTCAATGTATTCAAATTGAATAAAATAATAGCTTAGTATCGCATTCTCAAATATGCTGATTGTAATCGCCCAATTTTCATCCGCGCGTTGCAACGAATGTACCATATTGCGCACTGATAAAGTAAACCGCTCGGGACATCGCTACGAGTATCACTGTGTGAGGCAGCCATTTTACACAAAGCGGCTGTCGCGAATTATTCCAAGTGCTGCAGCAGGTAATCGCGTACTTACGCCGGGAGGCGGGATTAGCATCTCGGACGTGTTTATCGTGGGATTACCAATTTTATTGCTCGCGTCTTCACAGACAGCGAGTGCGTCGAGAGTGGATTCCTCCTTTTCCCGGGAAGGAAATGCCCCTTTCCCGGTTTTGCGCGCCAGACCCATCTCGTCGTCCCTGGCGCAATCTTCCTCCCTCGTCGCCTCGTTGCTTCCCAGAAAAGATCGCTCCTGCATTTTGACTACCTTTCTTTTATCCCTATTTCCAATAAAAGCCGGGAAAACGCCAGGACGGAGCGGCATTGCGGCAGCTTTTCTCGGGAAAGAGAGAATTCCACCCACCTTTCTCCGTCTCTATACGTATTCGCGCACGCGTTACATTTTGTTCCCGCGCCGAATATGTGACCGACCGTATAAACGCATGTGAGCGTGCAGAGGCACTCGCACGAAGGGTGAATAAAAGATACGACGAGAAGATATCTGTCGTATGTGTCGCGTGTTATCCATCCGATAGTAGATAGTATTAAGTTATTCGGGGAAAAAGAAAAGAGCGCCCTACACACACACACACACACATGTATATATGTGTGTGTTCAGCTGGAAACGCTCGATCTTCCTCCGAAGATCTTGTTATCAAGACGTTTTGGAGAAAGTTCTTCTATGGTATTATTTTATATAGAGATAAGTAATCGCGTGCGAGATCGATGATAGCGACTTTGTGTGTCTCGTCATTCTTCAGAAATATATAATTATAGAAATGTCATTATTGCACTATCGTTTGTTTGATAGATCTTACAGTTTCTATGTGTAAATCGTTATCTTTCTGACAGAGCTATTTAAAGAACATTTCTATGCTGCAAAAATATACGGATGCACACAAACAAAGCTTTTCTAGCTTAAAGTAAACTAAATAAACGTTTTAATTATTGCTGACAAGTATTTAAATTCGAAATACATCAAAATTTACAAGATTGCCGTAATATTTAATGACATAATTGGATTAACGTCGCCATTAACGCAGGATCGCGGACGCATTGTTGTGAAATTTGTTTCTACGGCGAGAACGCAATCGTCTAAGAACCTCGGGTAGCTTTCGGCATTAGCGAGGCAACCGCATCGGAGACGGGGCCGGATATTCAAGCAGAAGTAAACTATTGTTCACGTTATTCAATTGCGAAACGGAAAGCGACAGGGCAGGCGAACGAGCAAAGAGCAGGCCGAGTCGGGAGCTGGGCGAGACGGAGAAATGCAGCTTCTAACGGAGGGAAAACTCAGAGAGGGGAGGGAATCTCTTGAGAGAATCCCCGAGTGCACTAATTGCATAACAACGTGGGACGAGAGGGGAGAGGGTAGTCGGCGGTGAACGCAGATAAAGATTTGCTCGTGGTCGTGGCACGTAATACCGCACAACGAAAAGGATCACAGCCAAGTTACATTCCCGATCGATTTATCTTCGAAGAGAATCCGACGAGAATATGAAAATCCTGCACCACGAATACGGAGCGCGTGTCATTCAACTACTACATATCCGGAAAATAAAAGCGCAATAATTTTTAATTTCAATTTTGACAGAAAAAAAGGATTATTAAAGTCAAAATCTACGTTTTTTAACTTACTCTGAATGTTAAACGAATGATGAAAATTTATATGTACTACTAGAATGTTTACTAGAATTTTCCTCTCATGCAATCTTCTAAGAATATGAAATAGAGACAAAATAAAGTTTATATTGGTGTTACAATGACATATTTATCTGTCCAGTTTTAAAAAGAATGTATCGAATAATACGTAATTTTGTCTTAATTTCTACAATATCGGAGAGAACGTTAATATTTTATATCGAACGATGTTTATTTTATAAGAAAGTTCAAAAAGTTCTTCGAGTTCAATCCACATTTTATATGCAACGACCCAAATAGCTCCACGCTAGCTTATGGTAATCTTATGGTATGGTAATTTCCTATGATATTCTTCTCCGCATTCTCTCGTTCCAGATCGAATAATGAGCACGTACGGCGCTCGTAATGCAAAAATTCAATGACCTCGTTACGATTACGTTTGCGCATATATCGTAGACAATCGTATACCTGTAGTCGTTAAATCAGATTGACTAGCAAATCGATGACAACGCCGGAGGGAATACATCGACGTTAATTAAGTGGACACTTGTTGATTGGCGTGGCACGAAATCCAATAACGCGATGGCCTTCGAAAGGCTAGCATTTGAGAGAATCTCGCCTGAAAACGGCGAAATTTACGTTTTACGCGTTCGAATTAACCTCCGGTGCGAGAGGAACTCTACAAATCTCCGCTGAAAGGGTAAAAATAAGGAAAAAAGAAATGCGTGAATATTGGATCTTCGATTTTTTGACGTGCTCAATATGTAACCTAATAAGAGAGAGAAGTCTCGATGTACACATCAAATATCAAACGCAGAAGGAGAAACGCAGTAACGTTTTATTTGTTGCATTATCGTTCTTGAGTGATTCCAACTATTCGCAGCGAAGCGCAGTGATTGGATTTAATGAAGATGATCGAGCGCGACCGATTTGCATTCGATCGAATGCTCGACGATCTCACGATAGAAAGCCGGCTAGCATCCGACGAACGAATAATGCCAATGACGGCTCAACTCGTGGAATTTTAGGCATTCTAATCGGGAAATTCCCAATATACTTTGGTAGTGCGCGAGCGGAATGCAGAGATATATCGATCGCTCACTAATCGGATATCGAAGTCGCTGTGCGCGAATGTGCGCGTGATTCGACACGCCATATAAAGGAGAAGAGTGCACCTTTTGCAGCGCGGTTGTGGCTGGAACCGTAAACCACCAGCTATGAAAGTAAATCTCAGTTTGCTCAAATTGCCTGGCTCGACGAATAAATTCGTTTTTGAATAAACTTGTTCCTTTGTTTCCCCGAAATATTATCCCATATACATATTGAGATGCCGTTACGCAATCTCTGCGCAGAAAAACAAATATACAAAATCCATTTAAAATATTTGTTCGTACACGTAACATAAATTGGTAAAATCAGCAGCTCACACAATTCTTTTTTTTAGTGTAAGTGATATATATCACAAACAGGTTTTACGTTTTTTATATTATTGACAGAAATTTTATGTGTAAGTAATGGAATTTATGTTTATTTTAATGATTTATTTAATTAGTTTTGTTATATCTCTATGTGTCATTTTTTTTATATATTATTTACACAATATAAAATAATATCAATATATTACAATACACAAACATACGCGCGGGCGCGTAATCGTTTCTCCCAATTAATAGATATAATTCTGTGAGATATGTTTGTGCACAAGATTAGCACGATCGTATTTCAAAAAAATTCTTGTAACATCTGGAAAGATAATATCGCGTCACTTGAATTACGCATCTTTACGAGAGCACTCGCAGTAAACAAGAACGATAGAGGGATCAGAAGAATTACGCGTTTCAAAGTCGACTGACTGAGTAAAACAAAGCGTCTCGTCTCGAGTGCCGGATTTCTGGGTTCGTTAGCGCAAGTGCATCGAGGTGTCGCCCAGGTGCCTGTGAGCCAATCCGACATTTTCCGAGCAAATTAGCACCTACCGTGTGTAGCAACGGCTAACGAGTAGACAGGAATCTCTGTCACTTCCCCTCGCTTTCCACAACCTTCCGGCCCGAAAGCCCAAGAGAGCTGTTTATCGCTATGCATTATGGAAAATGCAACGCATATACACACGTTCCTATCTGGCGTCGGGCGATGGTAGAATATTAATCGAGGTGATTAACCCCCGCGAATTAAATATCGCTCGCGTATACATCCCGACCGTTTACGTATAATCGCTCGTAGGCCGCCGTAATATTCAGAACGTCGATTTATCGTAGCAACTTATCGTTAAGCTGTATTTATGTTACGCCATTTTTAAGCGAAATCACGTCGGGAGAGTCGATTAATATCGATGTCGCGTAGCGAGCTTGACAAAATAAATATAATAATCTATCATGTGAGTTTTGTTTTTTTTTTAACCTTTATACGACATGTATTACATTTAAGTTTGTTTTTAAATGTCTGTGTATATAGTACTATATCAATTTATATTATCTATTTATTTATTATTTTATCTTATTTGTATATTTAACAACTATATCATTTTTATATATTAATTCTGATTATTGTATATCACATAAAGAGAAGCGCGTGAGAATCGTGAAAGAAAAAAACAACTAATTCCACATATTCTGAACACGCCGTTTCAAAAATTGTGCGGTGTGAACAAGCCGTTGCACTGCAAGTAAGTTCCGGGAACAGATGCGAGAAATCGTTGCTGTATGTAGAAAGACGAAAAACAATTAAAGAAAATTGCGAATATAAATATCCGGGCGCGCATAGCAAGCTGCAATCCGCCACAAACCGTTCCACCTCCCTCGGTATAATTGCATGCATTATTAAGCCATTTGTTTTTTCTGCGAATGCAATAATCACGCTCGCGAATAAACAGTCTGACCATTATTGCTATCGCAACCGGAATAACGTCACCAGTGCATCAAAGCGGAATAACAATTAAAGATATTCCATGGAAATGTCATCTCGTAAATAGTTCATCTCGCAATATTTATTTTTCAGTAAATGACTTTGGAAGACAAAGTAGCCTCGATATTTTGAATTGTCAACAAATAGCCACAAAATTATATGCGTCGATTTGCAATAATATTTAATAAACGAATGCTCGAAAAAAACGTGACTGCTTGCCGACAATTGTTGATGGCGCTAGATCATCATTGGATCGTCACGGCATCGTGCTGACAAAGAAGATAAGAGATCAAGAAGATCCGAACGCAGACTCCTTCTTGACGACGGCCGGAAGTACCGGCAGAAATTATAATTCTCTCTTTCTCTCTCTCTCTCTCTCTCCCCTTCTGTCTCATTCTTCGTCGTATCGTGGCCCGTGGGCACTCGGGAGCGGTTCCGAGGCCCGTCATTTCCGGCGGGTTAACTAGGATAACGATGTGTAATCACGGCTGTCGAGAGCGGGTACGCCCGATTATAAACACGGCGATGCTCGTGGGACGTATAAATAACGCAAATAACACCCTGCGGCCGGCCACCAACTCCTCCTTTTCTCCTTCCCACCCTCTTCCTTCCGCCCGTCCTCGTCTTCTCTCACCCCTAGGAAACTCACTCCCTTGCGCGTACGGCTAAGATACTCCAGTCCGATAACCCGGCTCTTCGAGCGCCTCGAGTACTTGAAGTACTTGGAGTGGAATAAACCGCCTGGCCGCGATCTAAGCAACGCGCGCGGCAGCGAGTGAGCGACGTATTGCGATGTGCAGCCGAGCGAACGATCCGGTTAACGTAATCTACGTGTTCGCAACAAATCCGAAACGGATTTACAGTTCCGTCGTAAATGAGCAACGCCTATTTACGCCATCACGTTCATGATGGTATGAAATGGCGCGAGGAAAAACATCGCGACGAGATTTCAGCGAGATATCGCTCGATTGAAAGTCGCGTGCAGAAATCACTGCGGTCAAGCGCTTTATCATTATTGCTCGGTCATCATTGTTAATGCCATTATGATTATTATCCACCAACGAGATAATGCAAGCGTGTCGAGTACACAGGACGCAGAATAGTAATTTTAAATTACAAAATTAATAGGCATTATAAAGTCATTCAAAATAATGACCTATTCGTCCATAACAGACATCAAAGATTTATTAAAAAATAATGACATATTAAATAATGATGACATATTAATTTTGTGTTACGATCATCGTAAAGTTTTTGTTTACAGTACATGCGCATGTATGTACAATTACAACATTAGATTTATAATTGTTTTTAATTATATTGCACAAGAGATAATTTTGTTTTACTTGTTAATTTTAAAGATAAGTAAATGTTCCAAAATAAAGATCTTCGCGTATGTTTTTGGAAGTTCTTCATTTTATATACATATCGAGTTATAAGAGAGCAACGTGCGCCCGCGATAATAAATTGCACGACAGGCGCAAGCGCGTAAATATTAGTCAGACAATTCACATCGCGCTCGCATCCCGTTCGTGGTAATTTACATTTTCCAGTAATCACAATTCTGGCATAGTGTGGATATGATTTTCAACAGTATTAGCATACATCTGATACACCTGTGCACCCCGCTAATATTAATTGACACGCTCTGCGCTCACAAAGAACAGTATATTGTTACATTTATATTAGCTGATAATACATAATCAATATTATAATAAAAGCGGAAGTCTGTGTGGACAATTTAATATACTGGATAATCAGCGCTGAAAGAGCTGGTGATATAACTCTGTGACGGATATAATTTTAGAAAGATTTTTTAAAAAGCGGGTGACATGCGAAATTTAAAATACAAAGTTTAAAAACAGACTATACGAGACGAGAAAAAGATACTGCACAAAGAGAAAAAGAACGTTTACGTAAAAACAGAAGTAATTGTGAAAATTGCTCGATTAACTTGCGATTTACGTGTGCAAAAAATACATACATACGGTATTTCAACAACGTTAAATATTCTGTGAAAGTTAAAATTTCACTAATTTTATGACGATATTTTTGTGTAACTAACTTATATTTATTTTATCTTTCCTATTTTATCTCTTAGTTTATTAGTTCAAAATTGTAATACTGTTCAGTTAAAATTAACTGACTAGACTTAATATGTCATATTTTTCCTCTCGAAGTTCTCATGTGTTTATTTTGCGTTTAGAAAAACTCATTTTGAAATTAGTTACAAATACTAAACTAGACATCTAGAATATTAGAGCACTTAGCAGGTACGAATCTGAATGTGCGTATACACTATGGTGTATGCACATACAGCATTCTTACGATTCACCTCGTAAAAAAGATATTTCAAAAGCTCCTCGTAGAAATAACGATGGAAAATAAGTGAAGTTGAAGGAAAAGAAGATTATAAAAAAATGAAAAAAACACAAGAAGAATACTACGCAAAAGACTGAAAACAATTGCGAGAATATTTCCACGTTGTAGCTCCGTAGAAAAACTGCGACCTAAATCCTCGCATGAAAAGCACGCGAATGCTAATTTTGCAGCTTCGCCGCTTTCCAGCACGCTCGTTTTTATTGAAACCTAATATTAATTCCGCGGCATGCGACGCTTATCAAACAATTATGAAGATGTACAAAGTGCAATATATATGATACAAACATTAATGCATGAAAACAACAAAGTGAGATGAAAACTACATATTTAAACTTGTGATAGTGTTCAACTAGACAGTTTTATGTCAATATGTACGTGCAAATATATTTTTAAACGTATACATTAATACACAGAAATTCGAATTGACTTCAATTCAAAAATTAATCTAAGATGCTTTATTTGCATCTCAAATATATAAATAATCCATTTTATAAAGTAAAAATGAATTTATGGAAACTGGATGAATTGTCGTGAGAGAACCGGAAAATGCAGCGTACCGTGACGATAAACAGCGAAAAAGCGTTTTGACGGCTTCTAGATTTTTATCGATTTTTATCGATTTTCTCGCGTTTTCTTAGTTTCTGCGTTTACATTTTGATGTTCCTCGAGGAAAGTGCGCGCCACAAACAATAATTAATTTAATTTTATAAGAAGTAATTAACGATATTTTATGTGGCGTGCGCGTGCGCATAAGCCACACGTAGATTTTATTATCCGGCTTTTTTTTATGTTTCTTCATTTCCTATACATTATATCTTTTTGATTGTTGGGCCACATGCACGCGGCCATAGAGGTTGCGCGCTTTATAACGCAATAGCTTCGCCGCAACATGAATTTTCTCCGGCAGTGGAAGCCGCGAAATTCATTCGAACTCGATTCGCGCAGCAAATTCGAAATAATGACGTTTGCGTTGATGTACTCGGAATCAAACTACTTTCCGTTGATCGATACGAACGAACGTATATATATATAACGAATGCGGTTCACCGTTAAAATAAACCGCAAATGTGCGCGCGAGGCAGAGAGAGCCTTCGAGTCTCGCGCGCAAAACACCATCGAAATATATTTTCCAAAACTGTGTACGACACTCACCGTGGGAAGAAGCGCAAGCTCAAGGCGAGTCGCCGCTATGTTTCTTACCTGAAACAGAAAAGAGGAAAGTCTCTTAAAAGGAAAGCTCTTTGTGCATGTATACACACACGTACACTTCGAAGAGTATCGGTTTCGCCGCGAGTTTCCGCACGAGTTTCCGAAAAGTTGTCCGCGAAGAGTTTAATCGTATCTCGTTAGATTGTTCTTTTTTTCTCCGTTGCGCGGACGACTCTCCGTGGCCCTGCTTGTCCCTCTTCCCGTCCAGCCGGGAAAGTTTGTCGGCCTTAATCGTCGCCAAAACTCGTAGCGACAACTGCCGACGCTTAAACCCGTTGTCCCAAATTGCATCGTGCAATTTCTTCTTTCTCGCTTCTTATAGCTCAATGATAGCCGCTGGAATGTCTCTAAACGCCGTCGAGCGCGCCACGCGAAATTACTCGCACGAGCGGCATACCAGACAACTACAAAAAGAACTTCCACCGACAAGGAAGAGAGATAAACTATTTTAATTGCGTGAGAGAGAAAATTTACTCGATCTGCACGCATTTAGGAACCGACGTCTCGCCACACACGCGCGAGATTCAGTTCCTCTCCCGCATACTTGGTTTAAATCAAGGCACTTCCATTCGCGCTTAAATATTTGCATCGATGATAAGAGCTCGCGACTTGATTGGAATATTCGACGCCAATATCGAACTCGATATTTCACGAGTGTATTTACCTTCCCTTGCTGCTTTTTTTAAATCAGAACACAACTGTTCCGTTATGGTAAAGCTCTCGTAAATCCCGCTGCATCGACATTGGAGGAGATTAATGCGGGGAAGTGATTTTTTATTCGCTCCGGACGTAGACGTATACAATGCGCCTGCTACGCGATGGCGTATGTGACGCAACCGGGCACAATGCGCATATTGTTTAAGTGATATACGATCGACCAATTCACGAAACGTCGACGCGCTGATCCACGAAACGATTCGCATTTTCCAAACAATATTATTATATCCGTCATCAAAAATCCCTCGGCTGTATATAAAATCAGAAGAAAAAAGAGGCCATACTAACGATCTGACGCGCGTAAAATTACAATCAGCATATAAAATTGAATCAACGCTTGAACAATCAAGTGCGATGTTTTCAATCCGTAAACGGGAAAATGCGTTTCAGTTCCCGGAACTGTTTCCCGACTGTCTCTTTTCCTCTCTTCTCTTTCTCTCTCTCTCTTTTTTAACGCAATCGCCTCGTTAAATGCACTTGTTACTACCATCGTGCGCACTGTGGCGCAGTTTTTCTGGATAAGTTACGCTTTACATGACAGAATGATAAATCAACAAATCCCTCGAATTTAATGGTATTGAAATATTAATAACGCGTCAAACACATCGCTTGTTCTAAATACCTGATGTAAATCCATTTTCAGGGAGTTCTGTTAAATTCAACATCCTGCGTTTATATTTCGCTCTGATTAAAATTAATATTTCAAGATCGGATTTGTGCGCGCACCAGTTTTCACAATAAACAGTTTGCGCGATATTTCTCGATTGACCAAATATTTTTGTAATTTACTAAAAGTCTTTTTTAAAGCCAAGACCCGGAAAGAGGATGAATCGGACAACTCAGTGGAACAAATCGTTTTCCGCGTAACGCGAGGATGATAAAAGAGCTCGCCGGTTTCGCGGAACGAGAAAGGATATACGCTGGTTTTAATGGCACGGTAAAAGAAAATTCAGAGAGAAGCCGCGCGGAGGGTGGAAAAATCCTATCAGAAAGAGCTCCACTCCATGCGGCCGTGTTTGCCCTTTTTTCTTACTAATGAAACCATTAAACACGTCGTCTTAGCGTGCTTTGGCTCTCGAGCGATCTCATTTTCGTTAGGTCCGCTTGCGGAACTTGTTCCACGAACCACCCTTTTTCCTACTTCGTTCCTTTTATCTTTCTTCCCTTATGTTTCTCCACCCGCGTTTTCGCAAAAAAAAGTCAAGCTTCTCTTGCCCGGGGAGACTCGTACATGATTCTGTCACAGAAATTCTCCGCAGCGATCGAATTTTCACGAACGGGGGGAAAGGAACACAAGCCTAGAATTAATTAAAGGCCATTGTGCAATTAGCGCGTGATATATATTTCACTCGTTCAGTAATCAGTTACTAATGGTAACAATCGCGTTAATGACTCATTTGTTTACCATTTTACCGGCGCCTCCCAACGTTTATTTTATTTTGTATATCCACGAGTGTGTGTTTCACTTGATTCGGATACAAAGGTAATAAAATATATTGATGTATGCGATGTACTCACATATGTGTTCCATATTATTTTTAACAGATTACTGCTACATTATGTATCTCGACAACAGCGTTATGATATCTCAACAACCCGATGTTTGCACATTTCATCGTATTGATATTTCAATGTAATAATCTGCTCGAAAAGCGCGCGCGTGAATAAAATTTCCAACCTTCTCCTGGAGAATAAAGTACATTCTGCTCGCATATACACCCTATGAGACATCAGCTATGGCGAAGTGTACGTATACAAAAGAATGAAAAAAATCAGCGCAAATGAATGGACAGCGTCGAGCAAAAGTTTCTCGCTAAGAGTTCGCGCGAACAAGGCAAGCCCTTTCTCGTGTCGCCGCGCGCAAAGTGAAAAAAGAACAGGAGCAAAGTGTTGGCTGTTACACATACTCGCGAGTATACTTATATGTACGACGTGACAAAGAAAGAGTATACGAAAGAGAAAGAGAGAGAGAGAGAGAGAAGAGAGAATGAGAGGAAAAAGGAAAGTTGTGTGTCTGTGTGCGGAAGACGAGACGTCAGCGGGGCAACGAAGAACGTGTTGAAAGGGGAAATATTTTCCACGTCGATTTCCCGGTCTAGCTGGAGATGGCGCAATACCATATGATAGCGGAGGTCAGCTAGCGGATGCACTCGGCGTGGATCGTTTTCATGGCGATCACGCACACCTTTCTGTCTTTCGTGGATGCCGTGGTACGCGACCGGCATCACGTACGGATAAAAAAAAAGAAAAAAAAATTTGTCCGCTCTCGGCGTGGAGATATTCCGAAGTAAATGCGCCGTATGAAAGTCTGTCGCATCCGGCAATAAATATTTCTGGAAATAAAATACATCTCTAGCGATATAGAGCAGCAACTATTTCTCGGTGTGATAAAAATTGCAGAAATATGTATACTTTTAAAGAGAACGCAAAGAATCGAGAAATTCAGTATACGGTGTATACTCACAAAGACAAAGAGTGAGGAAATGATATAGATTTACAAATAAAAACGGTGTTTCTTTTATGATTTAAGTAGCTTTTGTTTCAGAAAAAATTTCAGATTTTCATCTTTACGCATTTTTCCTTTCTCAAGATTGACTTACAGATGTCATATATCAACGTTCTTTAAACAATTTTTCTTTTTTAGTTTTTTTACGTTTGTTAAACGCATAAAATTTATATGTGCAAACAATATTAGTAGAAATTGTTTTCTTCACAAGAAGTTGACAAAACAGATCGTGCAACACTTAACAATAGACCGCGATATTTATCATCGTTGCAAGAATCTCAAGATCTTTGGTAATCCGGCGAATGTTTACAGCCGAGTCAGAGCTGACGTTACAGATCTTTTAATATACTATACAGTTGCATAATCTATTTTGCAAAATATCTACTACCAAAACAACAACACTACAATACCAACAAAACATTGCACATTTGATTGCAGAGTTGCTTTGAAACAGCAGCGCACTGATTAGCGCCCACGGCATTAAATATTACCGATAGGATATTATGCGTATTGCAACTTGTGCGTATTAAGAGAAGAGAGAGAGAGAGATGAGGGATTATAATGTATCTGTTTGGTGGATGCTAGACGCTCACTGTTTGTGATAACGACGGCGCGCCGCCGATCAGACGGATACCATTTTGGTGATGCATTGGGCTTAAACGCACGCATCCAGATGGATAGACAGTGGATCTACGGATCTGCCGGGCTGCTAATCAGGGCTTTATTGGCTATAGCCAATTAACGGCTGCAATTGGCACGAGAACAAAGCCGGCTGAACGTTCCAATGGATCGACCCGGGGTGGCTTTCCTGCAACGCGCGTAGCCTAACCAGGACTCCCAGCACGAATCCCGGATGGGGTTGAAGGTTAAAGGGGGAACCAAACACGGCCAAGAGGAGAACGAGACGGCCGTCTCGAGTATCGCCCAAATGCCGGCGCTAAACGATTCCATTATCTCGTCAGACCTGGCCGCGGATCAACGTGGATCGTTGCCGAGCATAGAAATCATAGTTCGTGATTTCCGCTCAATGTTCCCGCTTGAATCCAGAGAATTCCATGGGCGTCTGTTGTGCTGCACGATACCGCAATCGACAGACGTCTTTACGCGATTGGACACGCGGTGTGTTTGATAATCGCATGACCGCGCAAACCCGGTGGATCCCTTATTGCGAGAAATCCGTCCAGTCAATGTTGCGAAAACAATTATATCAAAAGCATAATAATAATATATTTGCCCAAAAATCAGTGCAATTAATATAAATACACACATCTCTGTTAGATATATAATTAAATATATTATTTATCTTTTTTTGGCACTATATTTATTTTACAAAGTGATTATTGAAATTTATTTAAATGTGTAACAAATTATTACACTCTTACAATCTTATAAGTACCTTAATTAGAAAAAGCTACGCAATATAAAAAAAAAGATTGAAAAAATGTAGCACGGGACAAAATACTTGATGAAGATCGAGTGCGCTGCAACAACCGCTTTACGCCGGATGCGCGACGTCAATTTTTCTCCGTTTTCGTGAAAACTTTCACCTCGAAACAAGAGACGCGCGTAAGTTTCCCGGGAGATCCCGGGATATTTTTCTTCTGTCTCGCGCGAAGAGTAACGTAGTATGTACGAGGAGGAGATACTCTTCCACGATATAAAGTGGACGTATGAAATTCTCCCCAGAGTGGCGACGCCCTGGGCCACTGTTGTCAGAACGCGGCCATCGATGTTTTCTTTTTAAGCCTGACGAGTCCGTTTCCGGCAAGAAAACCTTAAGAAAGATTATTGAATACAGTTCTGCTTTGACAACTAAATATTTCAAAATATATCAAAATTGAGGACTTTGTATTTGGAATGCGCAATAAGATATTTGAAGAAGACGCACTGATACGATCTCTCACGATGGCTACATCGCAAAACAAAATAATAAAGAATCAATATATATTTCTGATTTTCTCTCAATATTTCTTTATACATAATGTATGTACTCGCTCTCTGATATGATGAGCTGTACCCGTATTATATCTCGAAAATACATCAATATTGACATCCGTAAATAAAAACACAAATTTTAATAACAAAAAAAAACATTATTATCCAAAATCCTAAAACATATGTTTCTTGATAAGAATCGCAAGCTGTTTCATTCCAACTGCGCCTTTGAGATTTTCTCGGGCCAATCACTAATCCTTTTAGGGCGTCAGCCAGACAAGGAGGATTACGCTGCTGAGGAGGTACGTAGCTTGACCTCATGTTGTAACACGAAGAGTGGCTAGAAAAGTGCACGAAACGAGGTCGAGTCTCGACACACAGTCGTAGAAAGAGCATTGGTCAAACTAACTCCTTCTCAGACGGACCACCACCCACCTTCGGTGGAGTCAAGCTCCGGCCAACGGTAAACAATGAAACCCGCAGTGTCCGGGCTATCCTAGCGGAGCTTGCCGGGAAAAGGCGCGAGAAGGACGAGACTTCCGACGGGCTCGCCGGAAAATAAATTTACGGCTAAGCTCAACACCCTAACCCACCACCGGACCTGCGGACTCGCGCGCACGGAAGAACGAACGGCGGAGGAGACCATGAAAAGGAGAGAACGTAGCCGCAATTGCCGTTTGTCATCTCGAGAAGATATAAGGTACGAGACTTTTCTGACACGGGGATTATCGCCCCGCACTCCGGAGAGATAATCTTGCGACACAGAAAAGCGTATATTTTCTTAAATATTAAAGTACTACAGAAGAAAGTTTTAAGTAGAGTTTAAAACCATTAAATTAAGTATAAAAAGATTAAATAAACACAAAATAGGATTAAAAATGATAATCATAGCATCACTTCGCATGAGATGAGTAGAATTAACAATTTGCGAGTAATCTCTTTCTGGGAACAACAAATATGCAATTAAAACAATTGAGCGATGTTTTCCACACTTTTTACGACGAGAAAAAAACGTTTTCGCGATTTTATATAAAGCTCAACAATAATAAGAATTAAACACAAAAACATTTAGTTTTATGTAATTATTTTCTGCATAAATACTTTTCAATCTAATTATATGAAAAAACTACATTTATAAATATTCTCTCAAAATTCAAAATTTCCCAGTTATTAAATTTCCATATTATACGCACAATAGAGATTGCGAGAAAAATTGCGACTAGAGATTAACACTGGAGAGATCGCGCGATTTTGTGATTAAAATACATTGACTGTATGTGTAACTTGGGTTTTCTTTGCTCATTGAACTTCGACTATCGACGCTCGAAATATGTATTCCGTGCTCGATAAACCATCTCTCGTCGGCACTCGCCAAAGCGCTCTTTCCCCTTTGTGGTGCCTCTAATGACAGTCCTTATCGCCCTCATAAACAGGGATTTACCTTCACATATTTCTACCGTTCAGTACCCTTACTATTCGTGCGCTCGTTCCCTATATTCGTTTTTCAAGAGAGAAGAAGGATCGACGTTATTCGTCGAACCTTCTTTACCGCGCTACCAATCTTGCCTCTTCTTCTCTTGACTGAAGATTTTTAGTCGGAAAGGCGAAGTCGCGAGAGAAGCATCGAGATAAAGTGAGATCCGAGGCTATAGAAGTTACTAAGAGGAAACTTGATTTATTCAAATAAAACTGATCTTTTTTTTTTTTATTAAATTATGCTTCACTAATTGCAGTTTAACTGACACTTTTATGACTTTTTAAGTTTATGACTTTTTAAGTTTCAGAAAAAAAAGAATAAAGAAAGCAAAATAGTTAATTAAACTAGCTCACAGGTAACTGAAGCTAATAAAATTGTTTTTTTTTTTTTTTAGTATTTCTTAGTTCTGTCAGATAATTAAAATAGCGTGAGAAAAAAGTTCGGAAAATAAATTGTTGAGGATAAACCGAGAAAAGGGGAGATAGCTGTCGATGTTCGTTTCCGAGGAAGAGACTCTTCCAGGTGATACGTGCTCGATACTAGTAAGCATTCTCTCGAGAAGAGATCATCCCTTCGGGGCGAGAAGGCGAATAGTTACCGTGAAAAACTTTCGACCCTTTACTGAGTAGCGCCGAATGCCATTACTTTCGTTACTTTTTACAAACGTCCGGAAAGCTTACCCTTTGCGTAATACAGTATCTCGTTACACACGACAGCTTAACGTATTTCCTTCATTAATAATGGCACAAGGAGGACTGCTTTTGATTAATCAAGACCAATATATCAAAGAAGCCTAATATATTTGTTGAATTAGTCTACTATCAAGCTACACGTAAATTTTTCAGTATAATTCGTAATTTACGCGAACATAAAATAAACTCTCTCTCTCTCTTTCATGCACTCAGCTATTTAAAAACAAGATTTTAATCGCGTCTATTACAATCTCATTGAGGTAACACATTTTCCATGCAGCGCGCGCAGTTAGTATAGACTGCCTAAAAGACAATACAACAATCGCTGCAGCCGCTAATGGCCTGCCGATTAATTAAGCACCATCTGGCGATCCTCCAAATGTTTTCTCTCCTCCTTGACAACGGTGCACTAGCGAGTCGATCGATGAATCGCGTTTTTGCCAGCATCATTACGACAAATATCGACGACGGAAATCCAATTTACTTTACTCATATGCTGGTACAAATATAATCGTGAATTTTTTATTACGAAGCAAATCGAATAGAAAAAAGCGATATATTTTTTTTTTCTCTTTCTTTCTCGACAATATAAAACTATCTGTAAAGCATTTATTACATTTAAGACAAAATTGCGTGTAAAAAACAGAGATACACAGTTTACACAATTTACACATTTTTTATTCAATAAATAAACAATTAGAAACATAACATCAGGAACTCTCCATCTGTATATCTAATTTATATCTTCTTTTATTATTTTGCGCGTTAAAAAATATAATTGAGTTTGTAAGTGTGTTCACTTGAGCATCTTTGTTTTACATTTGAAGAGCAATAAAGATGTACTGATGTTTAAAACGCGTAAGCGTTCAAAGCAAACGCACTCTGTGTGTGAAACTTTTATCAACTACTTTTATTATTTACACAAGAAAAAATTTCATATGTTTTTTTTCATTCACTAGATATCCGCTCTTCACCACGACAATATCATCATCGAAAGCTGGATTTCATCCACATGGGCACGAGCATAATGGTAACTGTTCCGGAGCTGTACGTACGTAACTCATGCAAGCTACGGCGGATAGTCACGACCGTTGTAGTCCATATTTAACGACGTTAAATGTCTCCCTGAGCTCGCTATAAGGACACCCTGCGGCTCTTTGAATTTCTCCCGTTCGGATCCGCCTCTGTGAGCTCGTAAGACGTAACCCGGCCGCGTGCGCCGCACACCCGTATATCGTACACGGCGACGCTGCATGCGATATATACGGTCCTAACGTCGTGGCTCTAAATCAAGAGAGCTCTGTAGAGGACCCTGTGGCGAGACGGACAGTCGGAATAATTATTCGACAAATTTGCATACTGATTTTGAGGTCACGTTTGCCTCCACGATAATTCGTGCGAACTGACGACAGCCACTTCCCTCTCGCGCGCGCGGGTTCTCTCTGTCTCTCTGTCCCACCTACTCTCTACGGTGGGACCACCGTCTCTTCTCGAATAACGCACTCATGCACTTTCCCGCTATTGATAGTGACACCCAATACGGCTACAAATCTGCCCTGTCTCTACCAATTTGGCAGAAATATGTCAAGTATGATTTCCAACCTATTCTCGTGATAGATGTCGGATGTATGTGGCGCTTTAGCCGTCGATGTGCGCGTGATTAAATTTCAAATTTCAAAACCAACTTCTCGTAGAACATATTCAAGCGTAAAAACAACAAGTTATCTCATAAGACACATATAATGATTTAAACAATATTTTGTTACGTGTTTTAAAGCAAATATTTGTTTTGTGTTATATTTTTGTAACACAAGAACGTAGTCGTGATGTTCTTGCGTTAAAATGTTTCTCTCTCTCTGATTTAACTAGTCTGGACAGGACACGATATCCATCTACTTTGCATGAGCTCGCAAACCACTCAGTGAACACTGTCAATGTTTATGCAAATCTCAAATATGCACGCGGACGCGAAATACCTTGCTCGCCCGTGCCAATTTTCTCCGTGACGATTGCGACACAGTTGCACGTTGTGTCGTTATACGCTAATGCGTTTAGCACTCTCAAACTTCACATAGCGAAAACAACATCCGTGAAGTAAGTAATTGCAACCGCGTGAATTTTGTCAATCGAAAAAAATGACGCTTTTTTTTTTAATCTTTTTCCGAATTCAAAATTAATTATTAACATTTCTGTATGCATGGAACATCAATGATTTCATTCAAGATTAACTGAAAAAGTTATTAAGAACATTGTCAAGTCTCGAATGTCGATATATGTGGAACATCCAGATAAATGCATACATCACTAGTCGCTCGTCGGTATCGATTCTGGTCCTGTATTGATTCTAATGTCCTAAATTCAACGTCCATCAATCGCTACATCTGTGCTGACGTGCGAGCGTTAGGAAATGAGGACGATCGTCGTAGTGAAGCTTGTTCAAAATTATGGATCTCCGTGGAGATGCGAGTATATACACCGGTCCAGTTTTATCAGTACACGCACCGTCGGGCTCAACCGGCCAAAGCGTTCGACGTGTAAAGCAATCACCAGAGAGGTACGTAGCGGATATATGCCGTAATTTCTGGTCGCGGCGTCATTTCGTCCCGGCAATTAGATCCGGCTATAACAAATGGGAACGATCGCTGTGCTACTCGATGTTCCAATCCCGTCCCGTTCTCTACGTGTCCGAATATCCATCGGGACCTCGAGGTGATAGGGGACAGAGAGGCGGACCGGTAATACACGCCGACCGCTTTGAAAATCCAATTCGTGCCGTGAACGCGACCTATCCGCGTGTCCACCCATCCCGAATCTCGATAATTGACCGGAAATCGAGGAGCAAAATGAATCGAAATGTCCCTTTGCGTTTTATGCAAGCTGGGGCAAAGCATATATACGCGCGAAGCATAGCGTTTCAGCTTATCATCGCAACTATAAAAGTATCGCAGCTTGAATAAAAAGCTGAGGAACTCTGCATATTTCATCATCCTTGTACTAATAAATAGTAGCCGCAGTTTGGAGCATGTAAAATTTTCGCGAAAAGGTGAATATTAATTTCGAGAAATATTTACACAACTATTCACGCATAACCGTTACGTCAATATTTTAGTTCCTTTTGCGATAGAAAATGAGGAAATATCAGAAAAACATTCATTCTTGTCATAAATGCAATATTAAACATAGAAAAAACCAAAAACAATATACAACACAAATTGAAACCGATATTGAAGTAGCTACCTTTAGGTAGTTATTATATAATGTTTCGAAATCGATACTGTTCAAAATAATTTCGGTTTTTGATTGTTGTTCTATCAACATCAAAAAAATATTTTGATTGGAATCAAAAAATTACATAATAGCTACTTTATAATTACAAATCTATTCTATCATATGTTCGTCGCGTTACGTGTCTATCTTCAATAACTACAGAGAAGATTGAATTTACTCCAATAAAACATTATACGTAAAGGTATACACAACACCTCTAATTACGCAATTTATATACATATATATATGTATATAATTATGATTTTAAGATTTTGACATAAAAGTTGTTATTACTGTATACGTACGATTATTTCAAACAACTCTGAATGTTCAACCGGTGGAATGTCATATTCAAATCGACGTCGCCACGACCGCTGTATACAGTTACTAGAATAGCTAGTAGCTGTAACTGTAAACCGCTTGGAATTGATCGCGTAACCAAATCGCGGCCAGAATCTACTGAGGGTCTAACCCCGATGTAACTTCCAAACGTGTAAATTTACGCAAATAATTTAACTGTTGGATCCAAGCTTATCAGTTATTTCGATTGCCACTACTTTAGACGTTTCAATCTTTGACTATATAACCTATGAACTTCTAGTCCGTATTTTCTAGTCCGTGCTGTGATGTAAATTAACAGCGTTGCCTAAGTAGTATTGACAAAAGTCAAACAAAAATGAGACAGCGATGATACAAGATGAAGAAAGAGAGAGAGAGAGAGAGAGAAAATAAGTCACACATCGTTGTGCCACCTGCATTAAATTATCAGAATATGTACATTTACAAGCATACAGTCTCTTCGCAAGCATCCGAAAACTCCAGAAAAGTCTTATTGCTATATTCGCTAATCCTGATGCATACGTCTTCTTACGTCGTACTTGAAAAACTTGTTTCTAGAATAAGATGCACGACGACATCTTCCAAAGATGATACTCGATGCAAAGACGTTCCAAGAGCGTTTTTTAATATAACGTAGCTGCTGAATGCTCTATTTGCAATCACAAAGAATAACCGAGAAAAAAACCGCACGATGGTTTCGCGACTTCGTGAGTTATACGAATAGTTATATACGAAGAGCCCACAAAGAGGCCACTACATAAGCGGGATACCGAGTAGTCCTTCTATTGGCTCCACTGCCAGAGCAGGGATTATCTTGACGTAAAGTTCGTCTTTCCGGCTTTCTTCCGTGCCGCATTCGCAAAAGGACTTCCCGAGACGTTAAAGATACTCGAGTCCGCATGAACGCGCGCACACAAACTTCCGAAGACGACGGCGATTTATCATCTCTCGCGAATGCCGCGGATAGAAAAATGTATTTTCTATCTCCGCACCTCCGCGTGCTTCTCCTTTCGATGTTTTTTTCCTTTCCTCATCATTCCGCAAGTAATGATAATCAACAAGTCTTTAAATCAAGTAGCCCACTAAATTCATATATTTATTTTTGTTAATATTAATCTTAAAATAATAAATAATATAAATAGTTTATTTAATGCTTTTTTTTGAAGAGATATCACAAGATTTTAATTGTAAGAAAATTGCTATTTTTAACAGCATTAGCTGCTGTTAATAAATGTATATATATATATCTCGAAAGATTAAACATAAAATGTATGAATTTACTCGTCGTTCGGTAACTAAATACGTAAATGCTTATCGCATCGGATGTCACGTTACAAGCACTGAAAATATTTGAATCGGCTCACATGTGATTCGACAACAAGCAAACGTAATGCTTCATTGATGGAAAACGACATGCTTACTGAGCTTGCCGGATAGCCGATTAAACACCATACCGTAATTGCAACGAATCGGATGCGAGCGTGTGGAATGAGCATCTGCGCAAAGCTACAACGTTACTGTTCGAAAAAAAAACTTTTGCCAATGCTCCATATGACGGATCCAATTATTGACTGTGACGTGAAGCAAAACAATGTGCATAATTATCATTTTCATTCAAACGTAGAGCTGAATTGGAAATTGATCGCGCCGATTGTTCAGCCAAGAAACGGACCATCAGTTTATAAAAACGTTATAACAGTTGACGAGAACATTCATCTCATCGCGAGAGGTATCAACGCGAGACGTGTAGAAATATCGCATAAATGCAATCGAGAAATTAATTCACTTCATTTGTTCAAAGAATTAGCTTTTCGCGTATCGACGTCAAGCTCGCTGACAAATTAATCAACGCAAAAATTTATTGAACTTTAACGCGATACAATTAAACGTTTGCAAATAGAGCAAATTTGCAAAGACGAACGCGTACGCTTTTTCATGTACATATACATTTTCATAATATTGGAATTTTTTAAAACGCTCCGTTGTTGGCGCAATTCATTATTCACTTCATTGTTTCCCGTCGCGTGTCAACGCACGTACGCTCGAGGTTAAGCAAGAGAAAACCAGAGGCGGGTTCTAGCTACAGCAAAAGTTCTCGTAGGATATGGGAGTCGGCAGACAGGCTTTGGGGTTTTGATGATGGATGGCTCGTGATCATAAATTAAGCTTCCACCCCGAAAAGCCACTGCGACTCACGACACGTACACGTCGCACAACATCCGCGTTCTTGTCACCAAGTTTCACCATCGTCTGACACGTATAAGACGGAGCTCACGTTAACGAAGAAACACACTTACTATGTGGATCACATTTTCGAGATAGATTTTGTCTTCAGCAAATATTTCAGAGAAATCAAGAATATATTAGATGTTGTTTTCCGCAAAAATCATCTCACATATTTTTTTATTCAAATAGATTAACTTGTTTTAAAATATGTACTTTAAAATAATAAGAAAGAATTATATAAGTTTTTTAAATAATTAAATTTAAACTAAATATAAAATTGAATGTAGTGATTGAATAATTAAGTTTCATTATATAAATTTTGATTGAATTATAAACTGTCAACCTCAATTTTTTTCCACATACATTTCTATTTAGATTAAATATTTGTGTAATTTTCTCATTTACTACATTTAATGTATTCCCATATTCAGAGAGAGAGAGAAAAAGAGAAAGACAGACGAAGTTCCTCATATTTTATTAATGATAATTACGGACCGTGCTATATCACAATTAAAGATAAAAGCCAAGTTATGGTCCGCGATGCAGGTATGATATTCTCCCGGTAAAACGCTGGCTGATGTCGCGAAAAGGTACTTGGCTCGAAGCAAAGTGAGATAAGTAAGTGTGTTCCGTGGTACTTGCCAAACACAGCGTTGCGCGGGTGTATTACGCGCGTAAATATGCGCGCCCACGCGCACATACATAACCGGCGGATGTTAATGAACGTATATACGTGCCGGCGGCGGCGTGCACGTGGAAACGCGCGCCAGACGACATCAACCGCGACGCGTCTCTAATGTCGGACGCCAGGTTTCTTGTCTCCGCAGAGGTTTGCGAGTTGCTTGCCATTGTTTCGAGGTCCTGGTGGCACGACGCGCCATATGTGACAACTTGCACACGCCTTCCTTGCACGTTACATATATATATACGGGACGAACGCAAATATCCGCGGTGGCGGGAGGGCGTAAAGTTACGCCTGTGACAGAATGCAGGTCCGGGGAAAACGCCACATGTGAAATTAATCGGTGGGTAAAATTAGATAGCGCACACAGCTGCTAGTTAATAATCGATACCTCATAACCGTACGTCTCGACGTTTCAATATCGACGTCTGTAATTACAAGAAGTCGGATATATGCATCAGCTAAGGAATCTTGTTGAATGATTCAATATGTTTGTTAAACTGCGTATTAGCTTCATATTACATGCTCATTTCGTCCCGGTACTAATTAAAGTTTACGTTTTCATCGTCGTTAATTTTTATCTAAAAAATATACTACGCGAGTCAGTGCGAACGACGACGGAGAAATCAAAATTAACAAATTTGTTCATCTCTCGAACAGTAATTATTAGCTACAATAAATAATAGCTTCATCTATAAAAACTTTTAAAATAATATATACATATTTTTAAAAAATCAATATTAAAATCAAATATTCAATCTTTTAATGCTTAGTTAATTCAATAAACTATGCAAATTTACATTAACCGATTGTTTGCAAGCATTAGACAAATGTACTATTTTTTTGTACGTTCTTGTTTTTGAACTTTCTCTTTGCGGCTTCGCTCGTTACACGCGAATCAATTATTAAAGCCCCGCGGAACATATGTGACAACTAGGAGCGCGCGCGTACATTGCACGAGAGAGGATAATGCAAATGCGAATATAAAGCGACGGCGGACTAGAAACCGAGCTCAAATAACAAAGATTCATGTTACGCGAAATTAGACGCGGATCAACGATCAAAGTACATGAGCTTTATTAGGCTGATTAATACGTTAGAAGCATCATATTCTGTCTAGTTTGCGCGAGAGAATTGAAATTGTCGTCAATATGACTGAGCGGTACACCTGCACTTGGCAAATTATAGTCTACAATTGCTATATTTATGCAATGGAAAGTCAACTGTGTCACGTTCCAAAGTCAACAGTTAAGAGTAAATATCAGATAAACGTATGAAACACATTTATGTTTATGTGACACATATCTATTATTTTCGAAATTACTGTAAAGTAGAAATTGCTAAATTTTCAAATAGTGAATTAAAAGATCGTAAGTTATATTTTCGTTAATGAGCCTTATCGCATCAAATCGCGTAAAGACGACGGACGGGGGAAGGCCATTCAATTAGAAGCACGAGAGCGCGAGTGACTGCGCGGTTATAAAGCGGGGCTGGCTCGGATCTCGTCCAGACCGCCGGATGGCTTCGCCGCAAGAGTAGCAGCCTGGTTAGGTCGTTAACACCAACCCTGTACCAACATTCTCCGCAACCGCCCCCTTTAGATCCTGACACAATGCAGGCTACCTTGGCAGCCCCGCGCGCACGGACGGGCGCAATCGTTTTATTAGAAACGCCGCGTCAGCTTCCGCGGTAACGGAGACACCTCGGCAATAACGCCGACAGCTCGTTACAACGTTGATAAAGCGCCGTGTGCGGCTAAGCCTCAACGGCGGCGACACAACGACGACAACGACGGCGACGACGCAACGGCGACACGAAGGCGAACAGAAACAACGTTCAGACAAAAGTTCATCCTTTGTGTGATTGAGATACGGAATCGTGCGCGACACAACTTTCCGATACGAACACGTTGCGGTTGAAGCAAGCACGAAGATAAAAACGGATTGAACACAAAGTACATAGGAATCAATCTCTCAAAGTTTTATTACATTTTTTTCGGCGTTAATCAATAATGAACCTATTGCTAAATTCGCTTAATTTTATAATTTATCTAGTAATACGCAATAAAAGAAAACTTAGCGGCTAGTATTTTAAATTTAATGAAAGAAAAATGTTAAAACAATTTCCAAGTTTGAAGATTCGAGTTATTAAAGTATCCTGCTAAATTTCAGAAACAAAAGTTAGGTTGAAATATATAACTGGGTTAGTAAAACTAATGAAAGAATCCTGCTAGTCCTTTTTGTCCCGCTTTCCCCAAGTCGTACGTTTTAAAATGTAATTGTCAGAATTATTCAACGTCAAGATATAATTAAAGCAGCGAGTTTTGAAAGTTTAATTTATGGATGATAACCTCGGAGTGAGGCGGATATGAGAAATAATTCATTTTTAGATTGGCATTGAGCATATATAAATATTCTTTTTGTCAGTGAAGAGTCAACTATGCGACGAATCAATTTCCGCCAGATTAGACTTTTTCCCTCCCCCACATTTATCGAGAAACACTGCGCTGGGTTTTTTGATGTTATGAATCGGATATCGCTGCAGGCATCGCGCTTGTCCTGAAAACGCATGGCAATCTCGCTCTCTCGACGAGGAAGCGATCAAAGAACAAACGGAGATTAATCAGAGCAAAGCCGACGAGCTACGCGAATTGTTCGGCCAAAAACTGAAACTGCGCTTTTTCTGCGCAATCTACAAAATATGCAAACGTGATAAACGCACAGGCAAACAATAATTGACATAAAACGTGACTATTAATATTGCTGTACGAACTGTAACTCGATAGTGAAAACAACATGAAACTTCAGTTTATATTTTGACATATTTCTACTATATTGTGTCTCAATTTACTATATATCACGGTGAAATGTTATAAATCATATACAAAATAATTAATGTTTCTATATTTCTTCTATTTATATTTATTCTAAATAAAAAGTCAAAAATTTCAAAACCCTCTAACACAAATGTAATAATTATAAAAATTGTTGACATAATTTATCGACTTGAAGTTTTATACACTTTGCAAACGTCACGTTCGCAATTTTGTCCCGCGCAGTTAACTGTCTTTCAACGTCGGACGAGATTTACGTTTTAATGGGTTAAAAATCATCGTTCAACACGAGGCTGCGCCCGGGATTTTGAACGAACTCGGGACGTCGAAATGAAACAGTCGAAAGGTCCGTGGCGACGGCCGCAGGGGAATTTTTTTCGGAACAGAAACAAAAATCGGTTTTGCCCCGGCACGATGCGCCTCGCCGATCGTTGCCGTTACGGAAGGCACAAACTCGATTTACAGCGCGACACGCGACACGCACCGGCGATAACCACCACGGTTAACGACGTTTCCCTATTGGCGCGTCGAGCATCGAGTAATTTGATTGCATTGGGACAGGATGTTGGCACGATGAGAGAGATAAAAGGGACGGGGGATGCGCGACAGAGGGGCAACGTGAAAGAGAAGCAGGTGGTCTGGGGATGGTTGGCGGGAGATAAATAGTGCACGCGCGTGCGTTCCTGCATGTGTCTCTACAGCAATGCGGGCGGGAGGAAAGAGGGAATGCGTCCGAAAATGCCGTTGTCCTCTCCGATAATATGCTGTGAGCGTGATAGAATTTTCTATACGTCCTTTGAATTATTATGTGGTACCGATAAGTCCATTTTTATGCGATGCTAAGTATCAAGACGTAACTTTATATTATATTATATTCTTTTTCAAATTATATTACAATATAAACAATCAGATTTTAATTAATGCGATTAAAATGATAGTTAAAATTGTTCGAATACTAAATATACTATGTACGTATATTTAATATTTCATTGTTATTTTATTATATTTATACTTCGATTCTAAAACGAAGCAAGCTTTGCTCGATGAGCCAATAAGCGCGTACGATTGCAACACAAAGAGTTGTTAAAGTGCTATCTATTTACTTTGATTCTTATTCTCTTTTTCTACGTACTTATTCGACGGTTGTTTTAACCTTTGGCAACCACCCGAATGGAACAGCCGACTCGCCAAGATTAAGGCGAGTTGTCAATAGTGACCGAGGACGTCGGCGGCAATCTCGACTCATCAAAATTCCAACTGAAACGACGACGATCCTTAGACTAATCTTCGATAAGGGAACGCGAACGTGTCGTCTTGGCGACGGGCAAGTCGTTAAATCGCTTTTTTGTCGATTTGCATTCGCGATGATCTACCAGAGCGTTTTTCTGTCCTTCCTTTCTCGAATCGCGCTGTGACCGTCTCCCGCGATCACAAGATGAAAGAAAAAATCTTCTTTTTTTTTTACTCTGCGAGAGATAAAGTCGTATCTCTTGGATTCTCGAATTAGAGCTTCAAATGACAACAATTGTATCGTTTTTACAATGCAAAAAGTCGGAAGTCACATATCTAAACGAAAAAATAAAAGAAAACTATTTCACGATTCTCGCGCGTTTTATAAATGAGTTACAGTAACAAATTAACGACAGCGGAATATGCATATAATACACGCGTTAATTTGTGTGTGAAGATAAGATTAAACGATAATTACCCAACTCGAATTTAATCTCTCATGCGTATCAAAGATTTAATTAATTACTATAGATGATTCAACATGCTTCGTACTTGGTCGGCATGCATTCACCTGCATCGACCTCATTAACGTATCAACGTTATAACGTTCGATGGTGCATGCGCCTTTAACGTAATCTCGTGATAATAATCCGAAACGCCGATATAGTAGCTGAATTATCGCGGAGAAAACAATTAACGTCAGCGGCCAATTAAAAGAAGCACAATTTGTGTTCCACGCGGGACGCAATTCCGCTCGAAGTCCGACTTCTTCGCCGAGATCTAAAGTTACGCGCTGCGTTTCCTTCGAGCAGCGCGGTTGGATTTCAACTTCTCGCCTACGGAGAAAGACGCAGTAGCGCGTAACCGTATTTAAAGACTTAAGAAAGCCTCGGTAGCGTTCAGGGAGTCAGCTTTCTCCGCGGTGTCGATTTCAATGCCTTTGTCCCACCCTTTCCCTCTTTACCGCCCGCGCGTCTTAAACTTTATATCGTCTCGCGTGTCTCTTCCTATCTTACAGGTCGACGTCCGGATTGACCGTCGCATACAAACTCGTTCCCTTTATAATCGCGACAATATTGCATTCAAATCCTCGGGGAAAGAAGCTTTCTCTATCTGCATGTAAATTAAATAGAATTTGTCGAAGTTAAATAAATAATATTGCAACTCTGAAAAGTTCGAAAAATCTGATGAAGTCGTTAAATAATTGAATATCTATGTTTGGGTAAAAAATCATAACGGTTACATAGGTCGGTAAAAAGCATGGTACGCACATCGTTACGCGGCTCTAGCTCGGTTTAAAGTTGCACGTTCAAATCAAATATTTAAATTTCAACTATTCTCCGCGACCAACACATGTTGGATCAAAAATAGTGTAACGTAACAACGATATGAGTTTTGCACAGAAAGATGTAAAATAAAAGTATAAAGTTACAGTAAAAATATTTCGATCGCGCGTATGTAGAAAAATATGTAAAATCGTATAAAAATCTTATATCAAAATCTTGCAGAAATATAATAACTGACTTTTTGTATTAAAAAAAATGTTTTTCAAAATTGTTGAAGTGTGATGATTGGATTAATAAATTAAATAAACTTTGACGCGTGAACTAGCGCAGCGCTCGATGCTCTTAAAGTTTATTAACGTTTCGAAATCCGAAAGAAAAGAAGGAAGTTCATTGACAAACGCTTGAGAAACGTTTTAGAACCATGTGGGCGGAATATAGATTTAAATTCGAATCGACGGCCTGCCAGCTACAATATCTGCTTCATCTCAGGCGGAATGAACGGTTGCACGCTCAGCGAGGTAACCACCGATATTTCCCGTCGTAGGCTATCGGAGAGGCGACTTAATAGAAGGATAGTGGGGCTGCCTCTTAATGGAATATTGCATAAAACCACTGTGGCATTAACCCTCTTTGGTCGTCGGCCAAAGCAGCGCAAACGGGCGAGTGTAGTTATCGGTAGCCACGAAGGGCTCTGACGCTTTCCGATAATTAGGACGGTTATAGGATTACGCCCCTTTTTATCCCAGTGCGAGAGAATCAAGGGACACGAATCACGCGCTTTCAACACTTTTTCTCTAAAATTCCAAAGCGACCGCTCGTTGTCGGCAAATGAGCAAACTGTCGTGCGCGAAATAATTAGACGTATTTGCTGTAAGTGCCACTCTTTGGCGGTCCATTTCCGCGCGCAAGTTAATGATCCGTGGAAACGTCCCCCTCCCCTCATTCCTCCCGTAACCTCGCTCTCGTCTCCTGGTGAAATATCGTCGATCCAATTTAACGATAATTAATTGCACTTCAGTCGAGAGGGGACGCGATCAAGAGCGATCGTCCGGCCGGTCGATGCACTCGATTTAATTCGATTACGTGTCGTCGCGGAGAAAAATCCCGTCTTATCGCGGAAAATCCGGAGAAAAATTACGAAACGTAGTTGGATTAAAGTCGGCAAGATTTTCCGTTTCTTTCTTGTTTTCATAAACGCGTTTATACGTCGCACCTGTCGCTCACGTAGTCGTTGTCGTCGTTGTCGTCATAGTCGGGAATCTAATTAGTAATCGGTCGTGCGAGACGTGCGGCTTAAAAGTGAGTTTAAAGTGGCCGCGCACACACACTTGGGGAGGTATAAACCTACTTCTCTACGCTTTCACCCGCCGCTATCGTCGTCCAACGTTCCAATTACACCGCGAAATTACGGCTTAATCTGAATACGACGTGCAGAGAGAACTCGCTTGCTCACTCGTTCGCTCGTTCGCTCGTTCGTTCGTTCGTTCGTTCCCTCGTAGCTCCCTGAACGGGGATCACTCGACACCTTTGTTTCACGCTCCGGCGAAGTTCGATCGGTCGGTCGTTCGCTTCGAACTCGGTGAACAGAGCCGAGAGGACGACACAGAGTCCGCTAGCTCCGATAAAACTTTCGCGAAACCGATTTTCCGAGCTTGCGCGACGAAGAAAGATTCTCCGCCGTCGCGTTAATTAATCCCGTCGTAAGGATGTAAAACGTATCAGCGAGACGTTAATTAATACTCTCGGTCGACGAAACGAAGCTCCGCAAAGTTTGATAAGCCGGACAGCGCCCGCTATGCTGGACATTTAAAAACGTAATAGAGTTCGTGAAGTTAGAATGGCGGTATTTTCACATTTTGTGATCACAAACACGAATATTTTCCTCACGTATATTTCTCCTGACCGAAAGAACATTTACAACGCTCGCGGATTTAGACGCTAATTAATTAAATAATTTATATTCAAAAATTTCAGAACCAGATTTTAATCGTGTTGATTAAAATCAACACGCACGATGTTATCGATATCGACAAATTAAACGTTTCGATAAATTTGGCCATCGCAGTGGTTGCAAACGTAGTAACGCGATCTTATTTTCTAATTAATTCGCGGCCTGGATTTCGCGAAAATTTATCCGCTGCGTGTACGGATTTTTACCGCGTTAATTATGGAATATATATATCATAATATCATAATATCATAATGTATAATGCACATTCACAAAGAGAGTTTCATATTAATTGGATCGATTGCTTGCGTGTGAATATAGGCGTTGCTTTTTCGAGGAAAAAAACCCGAAGAGCAAATACGTGGGCGACGCGTCGCGTAGCACAAACCGCGTTTTCCCGATTTCGGTACAAAAACATTTGCTGACCGTGGGCGAGTGGGAAACGCTCTATGTGTCGCGCGATTGTGCCGGAAAACACAGAGTGCAATTCGAGCGCACGACTTTCCAGCCCTATGCGGCGAATAATCGCGCGGAGATAGAAACGGCGGCGGAGGGGACTCGAGTTAAATGATCGATCGGTCGGTCGGTTGGTCGGTCGGTCCGCGGAAACTCTCGTTAATCGTTAGCTTCCGTTCCGTGCTTCCCCTATCTCGTCACGATGGAAACTCTCGTGAGATAGTTTGGAAGCCGACGATTTCGATAGCACTTCTCTCTGCCTTCGCTCCCGCTCTTTTCTCTTGTCTACTTTTTCTATTTTCTTTTACTATGCTATTTGTAAGCTAACTGTTATTTCTTCCTCTTGCGACGAGACAGAAACATTGATCAGAGGCATTGTTCTTATTATTAAATGTTTACTCGTAGGTTAGGACTTTTCAGTTCGTTTTTGTTTTTTACGCGGTTTTGAAATGAATATTAAATATTCGAGGATATATTTCCGCGATATAATTTGGCGAGAGATAAAACAAAACAAACGAGTTTATCGAATTTACATTACGCATCGGATAGCGGTGAAATTAAAATGCATTTAATAATGTGCAAATTTTCAGTCGAATGCGCTGTGACATTTAGCAAGTGTAACTTTATGCAACGTTGGCATTAAATCGAGTTTTTTTTTATTCGCATATATCTTAATACGATTACACACAATAAATGTTCTCTTTTCAATCTAATAATCTTCAGTATAAAAAGATTAATACACATGTTACTTCATATTTTATTGAAGCTTCAGGTAGCGATATTTATTACTTTTATCTCGCGATTAAAGCGTTTTATACATAAAACTGACTTTTATCTCATTTATTTTCAAAGACATTTTCTTTTATGGGTTTTTGTTTTTTTCTTGTTTTTTTTGTAATAAGAAAATCGACGAACATATATTACTCGTTCGCTTTAATGAAGCCTCAAGATAGAGCGGATAAAATCAATAGGAAAGTTTATAACTGAAATAAACGATAAATCGTACCGTAGTATAATACCTTGATGATTCGAACGTGCAAAGGGAAACGAAGAAAAGCGGACAGAGGTAAGCGCACTTGGCGTGTGTGCGATCGTAAAATCTGAACGCACGAAGCACGACGAGGGAAACGAGAACAGCGAGGGTGAGTCGGAGGTGGTGAGAGACCGTGTGTCGACGTGATGGAGAGTAACGCTCGCGTCGGAAGGACAAACTTCTTCCGTTTCATGACCGATTTTTATCGCCGTCCTATGGACGTCCTCGCTGCCACTGTCGTAAAAGCGCGAATGGATGTTCCGCTTTTGCTGGGGTAAGAATTTCACATCTTGACGTGAGCCAGGACGCGTGGTAAAGACCCGGAAGACGTAAGAATCGAATAGACGACGCGTGATATAAGTCAAACGTAACTGTAGGATCTTGTAGATTCGATTTAATATTCTCTTTTTCTCTCTTTCTCTTTCATGAGTTTATAATTATAATAATTTATTTGTAGTTTTGCAAAAATTAAAAACATGATGAAAAACTAAAATATAATTACAATAAATTTTAAGCTCCTGAAAGCTCCAGAAATTCAAATTGATTTCAACCTAAACATTCATCTAAAATGTTTGCACATCTCAAATATAAATTATCTATTTTTGTTGTAAAACTTAAAAACCCATTGCGAAAAAGACATTTTCGTCAAGAGTCGAATCCGGACTTTTAGCATAAAATAAAATTATCGCGCTAATTCATGTTAAAAACCAGCAATTTTCTTTTCATTATTATTGCATTCTTGTATATGTCTTTTATATAACTTGTACGTGTTATAATAAAAGTAAAGACTGCAGAATACTATCGTACATGACAGCGCGCTATACATTTAGAGAGGCAACAGACTTTGTTATTCAATTAAGAATCGAAGGATAATAGAGATGCCTGAGTGCGTTTCGTTCCTTGCATCACGTACGAAAATCGAACGTGCATTTCAACTGTAAATAGTTTTTCGTCAAAAAAAGGACAGAAGAGCAAAAACGGATAATTAAAGAGGCTAACCCAAGCAGGTGGAGAAGCTGGACACTGGCCATCTCCACCCAGGAAGATCCGGCAACACTGAAATTCCTCCTGGATGGCGAAGTAAATTCGCTGGCAAGCGACTCGAATACTAAAGTTGCGTCAAGACGCTATGTACTGGATCGTGCGATCTAGCGAGACGCTCGCGCTCTGCATGCCAACGAATTTTACATTTCCGCAAGTACTAGAAAGAACGACCGAGAAATGAAACTATCGAGACTTTTATTTACGCAACAAAACGCAAAGAGAAATATGAATCCAAATATATGCATAAACTACAAAGAGTAGAATATATAGGGTGAAATGTGTGTGCAATTTACAAAAAAAATAAAATAGAAACACAAGCAAAAATTGATAAAACTTGTTCAATTACACGAATAAAATTCGTGTTCTATTTTGTTAATTAAAATTAATATTTCAGAAAACCGTTGAAGTAACTATTTTCCTTGGAAGACAAAGTTTTTATCAGTTTAATCACTTTTGCAATCAAACTATATTCTTGGAAGAACTTTTTAAAAGAAACGCAAAAGAAAAAAAAAGATTAAATTAGCTCAGCGCAACGTAAACAAGTTTAAGTCGTTCCTTATCTATGTAGACGTTGTGTGTTTTCAGAGCAGAGCCATTTATGCAAGACCTTTAGGCAGTCCGTTAATGTAACGTGGAAAAAAACTTAACGTTCCATAATGTATGCAAATATTAAGAAGGCACACGTTCTGCCATTCACCGAAAATTTTATTGTATGGAAAATGATGATAGCCGTTGCGATCATGAGTGACAAAAAGCGCGCGAATCGCAGCTTTCTCGTTGCTCTCCGCGAGATGTTCTGGCAGCTGGAAGCGGTCTCAAACTGTTGTTGAGACGGAGAAGGGATGGACGCACGAAGAGGCGGAAGAGAAAAAGAATGAGCGAGAAGAAGAGCGCGAGCGCATAACATTCAAGGTACCGCGAGGTACCGGTGAATAATGCATAACCGAGGAAATGGACCGCTTAGGCGATTTAAATCTCATAAATGCATCGCCCGTTTGTTCCCAAGGACACGTACCGTTTTGTCAGGACATTCGCTTGCGCGTCTCTCGCGTGATTCTCTCTTTGATTCACGTTTCGCGCACGCCAAACCGAGAGGAAAAATCGCGACGCGCATATGTGCGGACTTTCGTTTAAGCTGCGAAAGGAAAAGCGTCGCGAAATAAAAAGTTAAGATCGCGATATAGACATCACATTTCGCGTCGTTTAACGATAATACCTTTTAATCCTCGCCGTACTCGCGCTACGTAAGCGATATTACGAGAGAGAAGGGGAAGTATCGAAGTTGAAACTTTTCGCCAGGAATGCACTCTGGAAAGAAGTCATGCGCGAACCTTTTTCTGGATGATACGATAAAGCATCTTCAAAGTGAAAGCAAAAATAAGTACGCGACGCCAGAGAAATTTTCCGCGGGCATTCTCCGTACTCGCACGAAAAAGAATCTGTTTCACTCGGTGCTCTTCGAAAGTGATTATAACGAATCTTTATAGAGCAATTTTTATGTCGTCACACAGCACTCGAGAGACAGCTCCATTGTGTCGTGAAGAAAAAACGCGCGACAAAGAATGAATGCAAGGAACAGGTGACTTTAATCTTAGCGCTTTCTTTTTTCTTCTTCGCTGAAGTCGCAATTTTCCAAACAATATCGCGCGAGTAAGCTCAAGAGATATTGTTCAAAAGAATTGTGCGTCTCGCACGGTTATTTTCTTTTATAGCATTATATAATTTATGCAGATCTGTTCGTTGCATCAGTATCCGACCGCATAACGAGCAAGCATTATTAAGAGCAACACAAATCTCGTTGTTTTTGTGTAATTAATGATACGTGGAAGCGCGCGACTAATTATGACAGCGTGAGTGAACACGTTTTTCCTCTTTGCACGAGAATTTTCGTTTACTTTCTTTTAACAGCAACGCAAAGTCGCTTGCGAGATAACTAGTTGGGGTGTGTCGCATCGTTTGAAGTTTAAAGGGTTATCTTGGCTTTCTGTTTCACGTAGCGGAGTAGTTTTTGATTGGACGCAGTCTTCAGCTATTGAGGCAAACAAAATGAGGTCAACGGATAAAAACGAGAGACGAAACTCTTTCATTCGTACAGATATCCGAAAGGAAAAGTGGGATTTCTGTCCATTCGTTCGTCCCTTCCAGTGCCTCATAATTCGCTTTTGATGGATGCTGCTGCAAAACTCATTTCTACGTTGATTCCAGCGCGGAGCTGGTCGTCACGCGAAAAGAGAAAACTCCAGAGGAACAAAGATCTTTTCATGTCTTAAAAAGAAAAAAAGCAGCGACGCGAGCAAAGTGCTTTCATACAAGTGACATTATAAAGAAAAAAAAACATAAGCAACGAGATGTTAACAACAAAAAGATGATCACCGAATTACATTATCTGTTATTAATTATTATTATTACCGCAATACTGCATTTCTATGGTGCTTAATACATTTGTCATTTCATTTATACAAATTATACAAAATATACATGTATGTCCAAAGATCAGATTAAAAACTGTACTTCGTAAAATATATGTAAAAATAAAAATTACTAAAGTTCTTTGATAAATAAAGATAAAATATAAAGTATAATATAGTAAATCAAAACATGAAAAAAACGCGAGAAAAATATACAGCGAAAAAAAGAGAAGGACAGCAACTTTTATCCGTTCGAAAGATTCGGGTAGCATGAGGTGAGTCGGATTGGTGTGTAACTCAGTTTTAGTAACTCACTCTCAACACGATTCGAGTCAGAAAAGCTAGCCTCAAACTCTCTGCCGGATGTAACGTGGCTCGCGCTCCACCGAACGTGCAACGAGATCGACGTCGCTCGCGTGGAAACGAGTTTGTACCCGAGTGCTTGTACGTAGAGGAACGTTTGACCCGAAAGGAGTGCGATTCGGCGCGTTCTTTACGCTATAGACAGATAAATAACGAGAGAGAGAGAAAGAGAGAGAACAGAAAGGAAGAAAGAGAACACGAACGGTATCCATTTAGTATTCGTCTGGAAAAAATTTGCACCGCAGGGAAAAATCGACCGCTGAAGTTTGCGAGTTTATCAATTTCGAGTTGGAACAGTTCGCCTCTTGAACTCGCTTTCCTCCTCCCACCTTCTGCGGGTTTCTGCATATCATTGCATATTTTGCGATCGTAAAAGCGCACTTCGTCAAATTACTGCAATTCGAAACGCGTAAACCGAAATGAGAAACTTGCCGATATTTCAAAGAACGATTTATTCGTGCAAAGAAAAATTCGATGTTACGTTGTGAAAAAAAAGCCGAAAAAGAGATGAATATGACACCACGGCACTGCATGTCGTCGCGCGAGAAATTGCATAAATCGTCGCAAATACTTGAAAGTACTATGGAGCACGTAATGATATACAGAGCGTATTTCAACCCTTGGGACACACTGTATAATTCATACACGGCACACGAGGGGATGGCACATGATGCTGTGAGCGTTCTCGAGTGATTTCGCCGCCTGGCGGTGAGTTCAAATTAAACAGTCAAAATTGAAGTAACGTCAAGCGCGTGAGAATTCGACGAGACACTGAGGAGAAAGCCGCTCGGATTCTCGCGCGCGATGAACCCCCTACCGAATTATACAAATAGCTTAGTTTCCTTATTCAGCCGGCGAGTCACCTTGTGATTCGTACACGGCATAACGATGAAACAACAATGGCTCACCGAGGTACAATCAAGAGCTCGGAGCTGTTTACTACAAACAGCTTTTGTCGAGCTGCGCCACTCGAACTTCCATTGGAGGGTGACCCTCTGTTGACCACTCTTAGTTCGCTAACAAGACGACGGAACGATGGCCATCGCGTTAACTTTCAAGTATAAGTGCGAAAAGTGCGTGAACACTTTCGACGCTTGAAAAATAAACTTGGTCGCGTACAATGATAAAGAATAAAATATTTATTTATTAAAATTTTTCTTTTCTTTCTAATATTTTTTTTGTAATTTTTCTTTTAATATCTTTTTTGCAGTATTCTTTTAATAGAATACTTATAAAGAACTGTCACGTTTTAAATGATATATATAAAACGATAATTGAAGGAAACAAGCTATTAATAAATTTTTTGTTGGTTAGTCTACTTCAATATTATTATATGTGCATATGTATAAAACGCAATAAAAAAATTGTTAATATGCGAGTTTCCAATTCACAAAAGTAGGCCATCTAAAATTTTCCAATATACTTTCAAGTCCTTTGTATCTAAATCTGTCACATCGCTGTTCGAAAGAAAACAAGAAAAGTAGAACGAATCAAACGATGTTCCGCCGCGCTCACTGTAATGAAGGCCCAAAGATTCAATCGAGCGTCCAGCGTTTAAACGGTCGAATGTTTGCGGTCTGATTGGCGTTTGCCCACCGATTGAATTGCGGCCAGGTAATCGAAAGAGATTAAAAGTGGACTTCGCGATCGAACCGAACGACGGGCATATCGAAAAGGTTGGATCGATTATGTTAAACGACTGTGGGAGCATACCGCGTTCGACGGTCGGGCGATTGGGAAGAGGATTTCGTAGCCGGACTAACCTGCCAGCTACATGTACACGCGCACACAATACCACGTTAAAATTTCATAAATCACGACTATGCGCTATCAGCGGTAAACCTCAAAAGGTACTACGGCTCGATAAACTCGTGTAGAAGAGTGCGTTCAGTCTCACGCTGCCACTATTTGCGCTATGAACAAAATGAATTGAGAATAAAAATTACTATCGATACTATATATTATATGCGCCAAGTTTCTGACAGCTCAACTTTTCCCTTTCAGAGAATCTACTAAATTTAACACAAATTTCCCCGTTTCATCTCGACAGTCAGAGATTCGGATGAGTGCCGATACCATCGATGAGTAGCACGAATAACGCTGGCGAATTTCGTTACAAATTTTATTCATAATATGATTACGCTCACTCTTTTTCTCTTTTTTTTTCGTCAACTTGTATAAAGAAAGCAAAAAAAAAACAAAGATAAAACAATGATCGTGGCAAATTTTATGAACAATTTAACGTAAATCAAGACAGATACGCGAATAGTTTATTTAATCGAGCTTGGCCGAAGCGTAATTATTTTTATTGTATAGAATATTCGCTCGCATAAATGTTTCCCGGAACGATAATTACGATTTTATGCTGTGCTCTTCACTTTTGTTTTATAGCGTAACCCGTCATGTCAGAAATTACATATATCGACGACGAAAATGTTTGGCAAATTGCTCGCATTAGAGAAGAAGCCGTGGTATACATTGTTGGCGCGATGTGTCATCTGCTATCTTTTGTTTCCGGTAGCGCACACATATTTCTCTGCAATTAGTTTAATTACATCTCGTCATGGATCGTTTATTTGCATAATTCGGACAAATATCCGGCCAGCACAGATTTGCACGGTCAACGAACGTAATACGCATACTCGTATATCGCGCGGCGAATCTCATTTTTCCTATCGTGTCGCGACGAAGGATATCGATCTCCATATTTTTTTGCAGCCTGACGCTTGTTGATAGCTCTGATCGATAAACGTTCCGATCCGATTTTTGATACGATCGTCAGGCACACTTTACGATTCCAGTATAATCGTACGAGGTCGGTACATTGAAAGGATAAAATTTTTGTGATAGTAAACGCCTTATAAAAAACTAAATTGCTTTAAATTTCCATTAAGTATTAAACATAACTATATACTACGTAAAAGTTTCTTTACAAATTTTTTTTGTTTCATAAAATTGAATATGTACTTGCGAATCATTTTTCTGACCAGAGTATTGAAATTGGAAGATGAATATTGGGGGGAACCGTGGAATATCAATATAACTGCATGTTAATGTATGAAACCGTTAATGCAATCTATTGGGATACTAAATTACAAGTTACAAATGTAAAGCGTATATGCTCATTGCAAATCCTTGTCGCGTGCGCGTAAATCTTGTCTACGTATTAGCTCTGCGCTCATCACAAATGTATGTACATAAATGTACATAAATTATGGCAAATTATGATTATTTTCGTAATCCTCAAACAATAAACTTGTCATTGTTGTTGTTGTTTACATTTTCAAAATACTCGGTAATAGCATTTCGTAAATGTGAAACAATTAATGAAGTTCTTTTTTTGCGCTTAGTATCACTTATTCTAATGTTATTTTATCAATTTGTTGCGAGATAGTGAGGTACATGTTTTTTCGTGCACCGTCCGATTATTACATTAATTAACAAACTTTATGTGAAAATGAAAAAAGTTTTTTTATCGTTTGTCTTCAAGTTCGAATGTTATATATATATCTTACGCAAACAGCAAAGCGGATCGCTTATTTTTGGCCAAGAAATGGAAGAAATTTTCTCTGCGGTTCGATTATTACATTAAAACAAGATTTATGTGCAAAAAGAAAAACAGTTTTATCGTTTGTCTTTAAGTTGGAATATTGCGTACATATCCTACAAAACACAGAGCGGATTGCTTATTTCCGGCCGAAAAATGGAAGAAATTTTTATCCGCGCAGTTATTTATTGAACGACGTTACAAATACTTACAGATAGATGGACAGTAATATTATTGTAGAGCCGGTCCGTTGTCACGATTTATCTTTTTCCGGATAGATGGATGGATTTACGCGTCGTATCAGATTTTTATATCACCACGCTGGAAAAGCTTCGGTATTGTCCCGCGTAATGCAAATCTTTATTTACAAAAGAGCGAAAATGGTATACATAAATGTTTCTCGCGCGGTTCGGATGATACATACTCACCCGCCGATTATTATTTATTTTTCTTTGCAAGATCGCAAAGCGATTTATTTTGTCTGCTCATTTGTAGCTTTTCTAGCGCATGTTTCACTCTTCGGTCTCCACCGCTAAAAACATCCACCGATTTCTCGCTCGCAAAAGCAGCATATTTTTACCGTGCTTCTCCGTTCATATTTCTCTTTCTCGATGCTATAAAAATGTGCTATCGGTATTGATAACAAGCATCGCGAGTAATCGCTGATGTGAGAAAATTTATTTAACGAAAAAGATTTCTCTTAGTTTATTGTTTCAATAAATCTTCGGTAAGATACATACGATTCGAATATAGATCCTGATAAATATCCTTTCCTTTCTTTTGCTCGTTTTTCGTTAATTTCGATAATAAAGTTCTTGAGTTTCTTTTTTCTTGTCTTGTTTGTCTTGTTTCCAGATTTTTATATAAAATTTTCTTTAATCTTTTCCAACTTTTTAAAACGGCAACTATATATGTCCGATAGAAAAGTTATTGCACGATTGAGAGATGTGTTTTGATATCAAAGTGTATTACAGCAACTAAACCTCTTCAGAAAAAGAACACTATAGAAAGAGGAGAGAATGCTCTTTCTATTTCAGTCAGCAAAAGGCAATGAAAAAGAGGCAGTCGGTGGAAAAAGAAGAAGAACACTGCCGCTGCACACCGAGAACAATTTCGCGGCTGCACGAATGCGAAGAGCGCTTGCGAATACTCCGCGAACATTTCCTTCCTTTGGGTTGCGTCGTTCGCACCGAATTTTACGGGAGGAAGCGCTCGTGGGAGACGCTGCGCTACATCGAGTTTTCTGTTTGCGCCAGGTAAATATTTAACCTCGTATTCCGAACTTCGTATTCTGACAGCTCCCTCCGTCTTCTCCATATCTTCCGACATCGTCGCGCGTTCGATATATCGGTCTTCTATGCTCTCAGCGTGCGCGAATCTTCCGAAGCCTCTTTTTAGTATCGATCGATCGAATATTACACAGCATATATATATGATGTGTAATATATATATATATATATATATATATATATATCCATCCGGCGACTTTCTGTGATATTTCGCGATCAAACGCTTTTCTACTTACGTCGGTACGACGCGAAATCCACGCTGATCGCGTCAAGAATCCGTGACACAGATTCGACGAAGCCACTATCGCAAGTCGCGCCAAGTGCAATAGCTGCCGAGAATAGATGGTCTTTGCGACGAGAGAGAGAGAGAGAGAGAGAGAGAGAAAAAGAGAAAGAGAGAAATTTTTCTCGCACGCTCTCGGAAAAAGAGAGCTATTCTTCGAGTGCCGCGCGTGAAAACGCTTTGCAATCGCGCGATAATCTGACGCCGAAAATTGGTCGCGGGACATTTTTCTCATAATGGAACATCGATCGGCAGCGCGAACACACATCGAAGATTACTCGTTGCAAAAAATCATTCAACTTTCACGCTTTACAATTATTTTAGATGAAAACTCGATACACAGAAAACTCTTGTTGTTTTATTTACGGTAAAATTGTGCGCGCGATTGTAAAGAAAAATGAAACGCAGCATGTAGTGTATGTATAAAACGCGTGAAACATTACCCACAACAACCGGTAACGGCGGCGAAAGTTTAACGTTACCTATTTTACTACGCCATCGGGTTTTTCGGACACGCCTCGCGAAGCGACCGCCACTATCACCTACCACTACCTACACAGACAGCGCGAATGCATCAACGTCCGTCCGAAATTGCTCGCTCCCGGCTTCCGTTCTCGAAATTGCATTGATAGAAGACCGGCGCGGCGCGAACGGGCGCTATACCTTCTCGTAATTATCAGTTGCAACGCGCAAACCGTTAAAAGAAAAGGTCCGCGCGCGATTGACGGACAGAACGTGAGAAGTAGAGCAACCCGCTTCCAAACGATCGATCTCGTTAATTAGATCCGGAGACGAGAGGCTGTTAAATGCCGCGAAATGTTACAACACGGCAGGCAGCAACCCACCGTTTCTTCGAACACGAGAATCTCTTCCGGACATCAGGAAATCTTTATTCGAAGCGTATCGGTGTGATTGCAACTTCATGCGACACGGGAAAGCTCGTTTGTTCCCTTTCATACGCGTCGTTTCGCTTCAAAAACTTTCCGCTCGCGTTCTCGACAATACGTATTTTTCCTGCCGGCAGCTGTCGGTAGCCATGCCGCGGCGCGGGAGCGAGAGAAAACGACAGGCAGGAGCTGCAACCAAGTGGCGAACTTATCGATAAAATCCAAAACGCATGAGAACGGGATGTGTATCCCTACATGGAAAACGTTCGGAAAAACGATGAGAATCTCGAGAATGTATCGTTCGTAAATTATCAGAAGTAGAAACGCGCGTCAGTTTCGCTTTAGAAACCAGCTCGTCAGAAAATTTTGTTTTCTTTTTCGCCCGCGACCCTTTTCCACCGACGAGAGTCCTAGCGAGATGACAAAACAGTGCCTGCGGCGATGTTGAAACTTGCTCTTTGACTTGACAATAAAAACAATGACAGTCAGAAGGGTATAAGAAGCAGGAGTAAACATTGGCTAGCTGCGGCTCGTCTTTCTCTCCGCGGCGAAAGGAACGAAGCATTGTGCAATTAAATTATCATCATCTCTTTCTGTCCTATCTGTACCTTTTTCTCGAATAACGCGAGTCACGCTCGAAAGAACACGATTCAAATATATTGAATAATCACAAAACGGCCTATTTCTCGACGTCAATAGCCACGTTCAGGGAAAATATCGAGTTATCGGTTTGTATAATCAAGACTGTTTGATATGATAAAAATACATTTCAAAAATAAAACATGTAAAGTATACTTCAAAAAGAATTACTATGGTTTATATTCAATTACATTTATATGTATATTAGTTATAATGCGCGTTACATAACTAATATATTATTATATAATATATTTATTTCTTCTCCGACTAAAAATTTGTAGATGAAAAGTAAACTGTTTTTTCAAACTTATAATAATTCAAAAACATCAATAAATATGTTAGCTTATCGGACAGAAGAAAATTCAGTCAGTCTTCCTTCGATACTTTTGTGCACGGAAGAACATCCGAGATGCCGCATGTGTTTCTCGTTGTACAACCAATCAAAGATTGCTGCCAATTCGATTCAACAAACATCTCGCGTTTCTTTTTCTCGATGAAGGAAAACGATAGAGGCGTCGAAGTATATTTTCTCTCGCTTCTCTTTTGGATTTTCACCGGCGAGGATCAGCGAATGCCCAACGGCTATTACATCGTCTCGTCCACGACGGAACTCCTCGTTCTCTTACCGATATACGCTTTATCGATACCAATAAGAGGCCACGGCGGCGGTCGGCCCGTAGTTCGAACCTGGCTATCGAGTGGTATCCAACCTAGCTTCGCAGCGAAGGAGAAACTGCTGCCCGGCCCGCGTGGAAACGAGCGGCGGCAGTGCGGAGGGGAACAGAAACAAACTTGGAACTTCCCGACTCCCGCCCGATGTACTCTCCGGAAACGTCGCCCGGGGACTTACGAGGAGAAGATCTCACCGGCACCGAGTTGGCAGGTCGTAGGAAGTATCATCTACGTGACAAGCCGATACCTCAACAAGCACAATATATATACTAACGGAGAAAGCGCGCGATTCTACATATAATTATTCTATTAACAGTCGAAATATCTCGTACACCGCGCGATTCTCGTATTTTGGAGTCAATCCGCAATGTGTATACTTAGTGCGCACGATGTACTGAGAAGCCGATTCTGAACTTGACAAAGCGTTTTCCGGCGTGGCATCGGAATTTAATCAAGAACAACTATTTGTGTACTAAGCCGTGACAGCAACAAGTGGCTAAAAATCGTATGACTGACACGCTTGAAATGCACTTGCTAAAAATCCGAGAGACGTAATGTCAAACCTGTCGCGTAGAAAAAAATACTGCGTTTGCTTGTACCGCATGTATAGTCGAGAAAGAATCCTCGCAAGTTGAAATAAAATCATAAAGATAACGAGACATGAAGGTGTCTTCCCCCGAGAGAAATATCCCACAAGTATATAAGACAAAAGAAACGGCAAAAGAGCAGGATAGACTTTTTTCTAAAGAAAACCGGACAAAGACGTTAAATCCTTTTGGAATAACGTACGTATATACGAAAGCGCGTGTATCAAGAAGACTTTCTGCAAAATTAGCCGGAAGAGTCTGCTTAAATATATCGCAAAATAAAAGGAGCGTGAGAAGAAAGATCAACCGCGAAATGAGGACAAGTATTTTCGGGCTGATGTTTTCCGAGTTGTTGATCTCGATGGAAAAAGCCGCGGACGCGAAATCGAAATCTTTGTCACGAGCTCAAGTTTTAGATCTCGAAAGGATATAATATCGTAACTCGACGAGGGGGTGTGTGCTGCCTCTCGAGGAAGAGGGGCAGGGGAAGAGGTCAGGTATCTTAGCTTGACAAGTTGATGCATCCCGCCTTCCGTATCGGATTTCTTGAAAGCACTAGCGGGCAGAGGAGTAGAGAAAGGTCTTATCGAGTTCACCCCCTCAACAGGGGGAAAAAGCGACGAACGATGCAGGATCGACGTGCCCCGGCTTTTGAAATTCTGCTCTTGAGACGATTTTATAGTGTATACGCGTACGAAGAGAAACAAGGGATTTCGATTGATCCAGCGCATGCTGTACGATGTGATTCCTCCTCAAGATCCTTACGTTCACTCGCTCATGAAAAGACTGAAAACACGGAGCCGCTTATCAGCAAACGAACGAAGTCTGCGCTACGTCTCGAAGGATCGAAAGCTTAAAAAACATATTACTTACGTGTCGTCTAATTTCGAGTGTTCTTTTTAGTGTGCGCTTCCGCAAACAAATATAAGTTACGTGAATGTAATATTTTTCTACTGTAGAAAATTATATATAACAATTGCAAATTAAATCGCAAAAAATAAATAATTAAATTGCATAGTAATGTTTGAATAAACGAATTTTTGATAATAAAAAAATCAAAGCTTGTAATTGTGATATATCACAATATATCAGTACGCACAATAAATATATTTCATATTACGTCATTATATATGTATTATAATTACGTGTGTAAAATTTTATAATAATTAATATGAGAGAAAAATTTAAAACAAGAATTACCACCTAATATTTATACAGAAATAATACAGAATCAGAATACGAATATTTAGTCAGCTCTTCATTATTCAAACAGTGAAAACACGCGACTATCGCACGTCTCGCGAGCGCGCTTTATCACTATCCTTTCAAATTCGCCGCAGAACTTAATCCTTTCCTCTCGGAATTATCTCAATAAAGTGTTCCTTCGGGATTCAAACACAGATCTGTGGAACGTCTGACTACGTGGATAGATCGATCTAGGAGAGAAACGCGCTGAATAAGGTCGCGATGTTCGCACCAAAGTTCGAAAGCCAGTGGCATAGTTTTATCGGGTGAATTGTATCGGTGTCGGACGTGCCGAGTCCCATTGGGCTGAATTCTTCGACCGCGCGGAAATTACATTCTCGAATGGAACGCGGGCAGCCAGCTCGGCGGTGCAAGAAACGTAAAAAGCGAACGGATAGAGGTGGCAAAACGCGAAGAAAGAAAGGATTACGGACAACGCGCGGAAGCGCCGAACATCCCCCGTCGAAGTTGAATTAAATTCTTTGAAAGAATGCTTCGCGTTGTGTTGTCGTACTTCGGTGTTTTCTTGAAAAAAAAGTGGGCCTCAATCGT